>JAMKCH010036418.1:0-34269 GCA_023653785.1 Ophioderma brevispina
GGTGTACATAGACGGTTCACCCATTTATATCAGTATGAACAGAAAAAGATAATTAAGTCGAAGTCATGCAATTAACATGTCTTGTATGAAAGAGCATTATATAATAATTGCTTAGAAACTTCAAAAATTGAAGACAAAATTGTTCCTTGGTTTCAAAATGCAGCAAAACTAGGGAATTGGCTGAAATTCGGCTGAAAAATCCAATATGGCGGCCATGAAGTATGATGTATATAACATGGTCAGAAAAAGATAACTATGTCGAAGCCATGCAATTAACACGTCTTATATGAAAGATAATTGTATAACAATTACTTATAAACTTAAAAAATTAAAGACAAAATTGTCCCTTGGTTTGAAAAAGCCCGAAATCTAGGAAAATTATTGCCTTTTAGTTAAAAATCCAATATGGCGGCTATGGAACAAATGTCCGGTGGCTAACCCTGTGAAAAAAGTCCACTTCTAAATAAAAGTCCACTTCTTCGTCCCTCACCCCTCAAATAAATTATGCGTACGGCTCTGGATGGTGGCCATAATGTACATGTGTTGGCTCCATTAGAAATGCATTGACTTACAGTGATGATTTTTTTTTTCAACAAACATCCGCACACCTAAACGCAGTTTTGGATTCAAAGCTTTATTATTATTTCTAAAATTGAGCGATAATATGGATTGTTCCAAAATATTTTTGCGCCAAAAAAGTTGTCTCTATCTGTAAATGTGCCATGGGGTACTAAATTTTTGAGCAGGAAAAAATCATAAAATTCGTCAGTTTCGCTATTTTGTGGTTTTCTTTGTGAGGTAAGTGAGGGTATGCCTGGTAGCTCTTGGTAGGAGGTTTCTCCCGACCATGCTCTGCAGGATGTATGCAGTAGTGAATAGTGAAGTATTGCCTCCTCAACAATGGTCAGGAGGCAAGGGTGTAAGATGAATCCTTAGGGTTTCACACCAGTAAATACTTGTCCCATTCGTTCCTGTACAAAATGGGCGAGATGAAAACGTCATTTTCTCCTCAATAAAACATCTAACACTGCCTGAAGATCATATCATATCTCCTACCCGATCAATCATGAAATTAGGGTAGTTATCCCCAAAATTATCGAGATACTGGACCGTGAAGTCTAGCATGCACCGTGGACCCTGGAGGTCAAAGCACTTTTTCAGTCAGGTGTTCCCTGTAAGAATACGGTTAAATTTGGTTTGTCGGATCAAAATAACCTATCAACGTCAACCTTTTTTGATATTCCTACAGATTTTATATTTAATATTGATAGCAACCATGATTTGCAACCCAGATCTCGCAATTTCTCTCAGTTTTTAGCGTATACTTAGGCGAGGGTCCGCAAAAACACCATCATTTGCAGCAGGGGCTGGACTTAATTATCTCTGTTTCCCCAGTTATTTACTGGTGTGAATCCTTAGGGACGAATCCTCGATTCCATCTAATCTTCAGATTGCTCTCCAACTCATTTTCGCTTTTTCATTTATCCATGATGTTGCAGATTTGTTCCTTGCATCTTTATTTACCTTCTGGGAGCAGTGCCGACGTTGTGTTTAATTGAGTGGACGCTGCTGGAGAAACGACTTGCCTTCCGAGACGAAAACAACCTTGACAGCTGCTCACGCTATGTTGAGAATACGACTTCCCAAGTCGAAGATGGAGCGGTAGGTCCATAGTACACTTTCCCTTCTTTTAAGATGTTTAATAAGGTCCCAAACTAACGCACACTTTTTGTTTTGACCCTCCCTTTCATTGGCACGCGCCAATAGACCTTCCTCTTTAAGCCGCAATGACACTAATAACCACTTTTTCAAAAACTTTCCATCCAAAGGTCTAGTTCTCTGAAAGTCTCTCACTGAATGACCTTTTATTTTCATGTCTTTGCACAAGTCCTGAACCCTGAGTTTTCACAGATTGCATTTCCACTTTTATTAAGTGCTATTGTTTAGTCAAAGAAACCGGAATAAAATATCCATTAGTTTGATTTGGATTCTTAGAATTTAGGGTTTATTACTGCTTTTGGTAGAATATAATATCAGGAATAACATTTTAAAAATCTGAGAAAATCTCTACAATGGAAGTGGAGAAATAAAGGGGACCGTTTATAAGAGGTAAAAATTTAAAGCGTTCAAATCGCGTTACATACCATTTTATTCAGGTATTCCTGAGCGTTGAATAGTTTTAGTACAATGGGATACTAACAGTTCAAGGTCATCCTGGGGTAAAATTCACAACATTTACACATTCTGACTCTTTCATATGTTGACCCCTGTGTAAACCTATTCCACTGGATTATTTTGAGGTTGTGGCGCAATTTTCATAAATGTACCCATCTATCTGTTCTTTGACCTGTAAATATTTTGCCACAATGGCCCGTGTATATGCATAATGGTTTATCTTTTCTCAATGTCATGCGTTTAATGCTGATGAGCTGAAAACCATTGGTATATATACATGAAAGAACATTGTAATTATACCATTAAAGAGGTACCATCAAATTGATGCTTAAAAAAGAATTGTGATCACCTGTAGCTATTTACTTCTAATATGTTCAGAGTATCAATCAAATGTATTTATCGTCAATTATACAAAGAAATACATTCTAATAAAAAAATACTGTAAACAAAGAAAAACAATGCTTTGAAGGTAGGCATAGATACGAGGCTTTCATATATAAATCCCCTCAGCGCGAAAACTTGTCTAACGTGCTGCTGGCCCGCATAGCTATGGCTGCTGATAACCTGGAGTTCTTATCGGAAGGAGTTCAGACTGAAAGAATAAGATGCGAGAAGACTATTATTCTCATTATCCTGTGCTTATGGGCAACAAGTCTTCTGCATTTCACGTTGGAGTTAAATCACTCCTTACAGGAACGTAAAAAGAGTTTGCGTCACGTTTATGAGTCCCTCATAAAGCGATGCGGACATTCCGAGGTCTGGGGTATTATTGTTATCATCTTCACGTAAGATGCGCCATTTCTTGCCATGCGGCTCTTTTTGATTATACAATACAACGTCTTGGAACAGGGACTCATATTCTTTACATTCAAGAATGTCTTGGTAATGATGTTGAATTTCTACCGTCTGTGGATTCTTCTTTGTCTTACCTGGGATGCAGCTGAAGGAAGGTTTTCCTTCAGATTGGTGAACAGGAGTCAAGCGGAAGCCACCTCTTCAGGTCGACATATGGGACGAGGAAATGACGCATTTGATGTAGCGTAGAGTCGTGATTATGAAAACCTCAGCAGTGACATTCACCTCCGCAATCATCCTACTCTATACAACCTCACTATCGGCAAGGACGACCACAAGATATTGACTCAAAAAAAATAGTCAAGGTTCTCGTACCAATTTTGGCCCAAATCAAAGTCAATAAACGCAACGGCGAAGGGCTTTCTTAGACATTTGATTTTACAATAATATGATAAACGATTGACTGTAACGGACCTAGTATAGAGCCCTGTGGGACATTGCATTTTATACCTTTGAAATCAGCTGTTATAATATAATATTATTTCTACTACCCAAATTTTTTAAAAGCCAGTCATGTTTTATACCACGAAAATTCATAACATTCCATTTAATCATATTGTGATCGATTGCATCAAAAGCTTTGGATAGATCTAGGAATATCCAATGAGTAAATCCAGTAGATAAACTGCGCCATTTATTTTATCCATTAGTTCTAATATAGCCATATGAATAAAATGATTGCATCAAAATCAAAATTGTTTATGATTGAGTATTCTCTTATTATCAATAAAGTCCATATAACCGTTCCATTTTTTGAGAAACAGAATTTATACAGGACGATGATTTGAAGAAAAAAATCGACATCATCTTTTTGGTAAATTGGAATTAATTTTGCTGTTTTATTTTTTCTAAACATTTCCAGTTTATATCAAATCCAAATGAGAGGTTTTAGAATTATCTTTAGAATTTCCTTTCTAATAACAATGATAATATGAAGAGATTTATAAAGCGTTCTTTACACCAGTTACAGTGCTGTACAATTATTATTACGCTTCATCTAGGTGGCTGCTCAAAGACACGGCTTACAAGCGCATATGCATAGATTGTAATATCGCCCATAACAGCTCCCCAGATTTCGCTCGGGTGGACAAGGCAATTGCGATTAGTATCTTGTCCAGGGATACAAACATGTTGACAGCAGCGGGGCTCAAACTCACGATGTACAATGTTCAAATGATCATGAGTCCTGCACTCCATCCGTTACGCCACACGTGCTCACATATACATACTTTTTTATGTAGAACTTTAAGTCATTCGAAATAATCTTTTCCTGTGTTTTAGATTTTAAGGCCTGTGAACGAAGTAATCATTGAAACTTACAAATTTGTTTTGTAAGGGTTGTTTTGTCCACATTTAATAAGACAGTTAATTACCTTCCAAGTTTATCTCGTATCTTTCTTTGTATGTTGAAATTTGGTATAATAGTCTCATTTGATCCTGTAAATTTTACATTTTTGAAAACGATCATTATTTAGTGGTCATCGATCCTTTTTATTATAATTTCTTTAGCGGAATACATTCCTTCTATAAATTAGTAAACAAGTCGATAAAGCAATTTTAGTGACTTTAGTGGTCGTCTGCGTGGATCGCGTAAGAAAGGAAGCAAATTAAATGCAATACTAGTATTTCGTCAAAGATAGGGGAATGGAGTTGGTCTGTTTGATTCAATTAATAATATTACTGCCCCCAAATATCCAGCTCTCATAGCCCGGGCGACAGGTTACAATCCTTCCTAGGAGTGACGATATTACACTAAAAATACTGCAAGTTACGCCTGGCCAGATTCCCTGGCGAGGAGCAAACTGGCAGGGAGCAAATTCTGCATATTAATTAGCTCATTAACATATTTGACTTGCATATTTTATGCCCAAAATGTAATAAGGTCGAGAACTCTTCAACCTACTTCCTTCCACCGAGTTACAACATAATACGTCTTACGGAACTCCACATATTGGCAGTTGTATTTTGACAAATTTAAAGCTCATTTGCATACCTAACCCGCATATAATTATCATGCACTAACAATTCGCCGAAAAAGATGCATGCCATCATGGGTTTTCTTAAATTTTCTGTATCCGATTTCAAAGATACAAAACAAACCAGTCAACCTAACCAAAATGGAACACACACATGCACAGACACACACAGAAGCAATCTGCTGTCGCAAAATACCCCTAAATGTCCATTTAGGAGAGGGGGTAAAAAGCAAGTTATATTATGATGTCGGCGGGTTAAACTACGTCGGAGTAGAACACTCACTGCAAGTTGATGACTGAACATTGCAGCTAATGATTTCACGCTACCCGATTCTGAACCACGATGAAAATGTACATCACAATACAAACTCACTAGTGACTTATTGAAAGGTGTGTTAACTTAGGCGGGACCGGTAACGATGGGTAGGACGTATTCACTGCGACTGGGCAATATCCTGGGCAATCTTATAATTGGCGTCACCAACCAGACCTGATCACCCCAAATAAGCTCGCTCAATGAAAGATTTTACAGGAAATGTTCTGTTTTACGGGAGTTATACTTACATTAACACTTAAAGAGTCTGACAGAAGATTCGAAATATTTTTTTGTTTTTGTGTAATAATGAAAAATATCAATTAGAAACTAAAGATAGAACCTAAAATGCACAATTCCATTCCATTACCGAAATTTGAGATGAATCGGATTTTCGTTTTGATACGTAAACTTTATGTATGTCGTTTTGTGCCCCATAGGATCTACTTTGTATAACAAAAATTTCCGGATCCGTGAATTTATAACAAAGTTTTAAATTTTCTATATGAATGATTTCGATTTAGCTTAGACATTTTCACAGAGTGTTTAGTATATGGACAGCATTATGTACATGCAAAAAACGCGATTTTTTTTGGAAATTGAGGCGCCCATCCTCAGGAAATCTCTCAGTCAGCCTTTAAGTGCCCAATGGGTGGGGGGGTCCATAGTAGCTAAACATTTGATTTTTTTTTTTTGCAATTTCTCGGTTTACACGCAATCCAAATTTTTCAAGGAGTTTTTTGCTAATTGTCTGATTTAATAATAATCTTCTCCTGATACAAAAATAATTAAATCCGCCCACGGCTTCATTAGAATAATTAAGTGGGGATCCCTAGGAACCCCCCCCCCCCGTTGGGCACTAACGGAAGTGAAAAAATGAAGATATTGTTACTATTGAAAAAAATTAAAGTAATTAAATCTTGGGATTTATTTGCTTGAGATAGATACCTTGTAGGTAATTAAGTAACAATTAATAATACTTAAATCAAACTAACCTTTTATATTCTGATAGCATCAATTTGTTAATTTTGTCATGATGATGGCCGTGCTCTTAACTGTGTACGTCTATGGTGAAAAAATAAGTCGAATTTATGAGAGTTTCTGAGAAAATACCAGATGGTATAAATTGGCTATTTTTGCAATTGATTATTTTAATTGGTTATTCTAGAGTAGATATAATTAATTTTTTTGGTTCAAACCTTATATTGGAGTTCCTGAGGATGGAAATGGTTGCGAACCACTTTTTTTCGAAGAGTGACATTTCAAAATTTCAATTGACTTCATAGGTTCATTGTTCAAAGCAGGGGCGATCCAGACCTGACTGGAAGGGGGGTGAAGAATAAATTTTAAATTTTGCTGCGATGTAATGGCTGGATTGTTTTTGTCCTACTTGAGGACGTGTTTTTTTTGTTTTGTGGCGGGTTGACTCATTTTGTCATGTTTTTTTTTGTTTTATGTAGTGCCCCTGCATATTGGGGGCGGGTTTTTCGGAATAGTCATGACACCGTTGCAAGTAGAGAGCGCCAAGGTGTGCCTGCAGGGAGGGGGGGGGGGTTTGTGCGCAGAACCTTTGGCAATCTTTACTTCCCAAAAACACATTTTTCCCATCCAAATTTGGTATAAAACTGTTTGAAATTTCCGAATGGGTTCACTTTATAATGCTTATAGGTATGAAGCATTTTTAATTAGTAAAATTAGTTGATGGTTAAGTTTTGGTTGAATTAACATAAAGTGGTTCATGGAGAGTGCGTATATCAAGCTGTCCGGGGTGGGTGTGCGGGAGGGGGTATCCCCTTCCCGCGCTGAAGCGCAACCCGTGCCTATTTGCTATTCCAAAACACTGTAATTTCCCCATATTTGTGACAGAAACAACCTTTGTAAGTGGTTCACTCACATTATACACTCTGTATATATGCTTTCTGATGCTTATATGGTTTATGATCAGCATATTAATAAAGTTAAAATATATAGTTGATGGATTAAGTTTTGTTTGATTAAGCATAAAGTGTTTCTTTCGAGAGTTCGTACAGGGTGAGTCCAAAAACTTGAACATATGTCTCATACACATATGTGTGAATCAATCCAATCTGAAAGCTGGGTCTTTAATTTGCTGCAAAGATCACTCAAATCGGTTAAGTATAGACAGAGCTACAGTCGTTTGAATCAAGTATCGGTTTTGCGCTCTGTCCACGGATTCACACTAAAATGAACGCGTCAGCGAAGGAAATCAGTGTCCGGCGGAGAAAATTTGGGCTATTTATGGACATCAGAATAAATGTGACGCTATTTAAACAGTCACAATTTTACCATAGATGCCCTCTTCACCAGTTCCTACGGGATCGTACCCATCTTCATTACCACCCGTGCAAATAAAGTAACTTGATACTTTATCAGTTTCCCGGAGGATTGATGAATCAATACATATGAAGTAACAGACTCGGTGAGGTTTATTAAAGTAAATTGTCTCTATTTTGTCGACCAAAAATATGCCACATAATTGAAAAAAATGTTCCAATAACACTTACCATGATCACTGTGTTTTTACAACCTTTAAAAATACCAACTTCATTTGACAGCAAACATAGACATAACCCTTATCATCATTTTGGGGAGTCATTTGCTTATTTTGGCGGGCGTTGCACTTAAATGGAAATCCATGGATAGGGGAAAGGCTGACCCCTTGATTCATACGGCTATACCAACCGATGTGAATGACTTTGCAATCAACATTAAAGATAATTAACTAAGCTTTTCAGCTGATACCACAATGTTAGATATTTTTACATAAATATTCAAAATAGCCGGAACAATCAGGGTCCAGTTTTTTTGACTCACCCCTTATATATTAAGCTTTCCAAAACACATTTTCGCCATGCAATTTGATAAAACAAAATTAAATAATGCTTATGGTATGAATAGCAGTTTTAAAAGTAATATAGTTATGGTTAAGTTTTGGTTGAATTAAGGCATGAGTGCCCATTCAGAGTTGTTTCGTATAAGTATCAAAGCTGTCCTGGGGTGGGTTGCGGGGAGGGTGTGTCCCCCTTCGAGCGAACCCGCGATTTCCTTTCCTCCAAAACAAATTTTCCCAAGTAAATTGATAAAACCTTTATATAATGCTAAAAAGTAAAATATAGTTGATGGGGTTAACCATTGTTTAGCAAAGTTTATGGATAGTACACTGTTTAAAAATGTTTCCTAATTTTTACAGAACTTTACTTTTAAATTACGTAAAGCCCAATTATTCAATAATCTTCTTCACGCTTTATTATCTATAGCCCAACATACAATTACAATTTGGAAGCAATAAAAATGTAAATAAAAGTGGCTAGAAGAAAAATAATACTGACACATTTTGAAAAAAAAAAGGTAGTATTTATACGTTGCCGTGTTATATTTTCCGTACATTAGGTTCTTTTTTGTAACTTTTGTTTTTAATGAAAATATGGACTATTAAAAAATCGTTTTATAATACAATACATTATAAAAATACGTTATCTCCGTCGTCGTCTTTTTTCTCTCTCTCTCTCTCTCTCTCTCCTCTTTTTCCTTTTATCTCTGCGATCAGTACAAGTCGTGTCGTGTCCGTTTCTCAGGTTTGAGGACTTGATCCTCTTAAGGCCCAGGTCGATCTATGTAAGGTACCTGTATTTAAGTTTATTCATATGATGATTAGTAATTGGTGACATTAGAATGTGTAACATTGCGATTAACTTTCAAACTTTACTTTTTCATTTTTCCCTTTGTTTATTGCCTTTTTGCCTCAAATTGTTTGCCTGAAATATAACTTTTTACACCCATGTGGTACCGTGAATACAACGTTTGTAGAATGCCATGGTACACGTGAAATTTGGTCAGAGGATTGTATAACGTTTTAATTGTTCATATGTTTAACAAGCAAAAACACAACAATAACGTGAAGCTCTGAGATTTTACGGAACAACGGGGACGGGGACGGTGGGCGGGGACGGGCCAGTTATTTTACGTTCCCTGCAATGGTTCGCATTTTACGGCCCCAGTTATTTTAACGTTTCTGCCCGTATGAGTCCCAGCTGCCAGTCAAAATCCCTGTTTTTTTTTTTACAGGTTATATTTTTAAAGTGTAGTATACATCAATCATGCCGGGGTGAGTGCTTGCGGCAAAGTGCGGAACTCTTGCAATGTTCTCTTTCCAAAACTTTTTCTCACGCAAATGTGATGGTAACCATATTATTTTATAATGGCTGACCAACGTTTTGCACAGGCAAAATCAATTGTTTTCCTGATGTAGTAGCAGCAATGCAGCCATGTGCCGCTTAAGCGTTGCGGGTGTAGGGTGGGGCAAAACTTTGAGTTTTAGTTTTCAAGGCATATTTAAATGTCTACTTAATAGTTATGTGTCTTGGACCTTTAGTTGAGTGGATTCCTGGAAGAGTTTAGCTCTGCACATATATTGCATACAAACCACCATGAGCTACTGAGTATTAATAGTTGATAGACCCAATTTAAAAAATTTTCAAGTTAATTAAAAAATAGTAATATAGCTACTTTTAGTAAACTTTGAGTATGGTCGAAAACTGTGTAAGGCTAATTTGTTCAAATGAAGCACGTCAAGGTTGGTGCACGGGCCCGTTTTCATCATGCATGCTAAAATGTAGACAAGATTGGTCGCAACGTTCAAAGACAAATGTGTCGTTAATTTCTCAAACCAGGAGAAGCCAACACTTTAATCATGTCTATAATCTATCCTATAAAGATCGAACTTCCGCCATGTTGTTTCCTATAGGAGGCTGACATGTTGACCAGGAGTTCGCCATGTTGAATGTGTACCCTATTCAGCTATTCCACGTCCCCTCGTGTCTCTCGATTGCTCGGCGGGTTTTATGTATTCAAACTGCTAATAGATATTTTGCAAATTAAACGTTGTAAACTGCGAAACATGTTTTAAGCAGTAGTTGATGCGTATTGAATTCCGGTGGTTTGACAAAGAGTAAATACTTAAATTTGAGGGTACCGTTTTCTAGGGTACGAGTTGTCATCCACGTTCCGTGGCTTAATTATACCCCTGGTCCTTCGAGTTTTTGACCTTTGTGCTATTTCTATGTAAAACTAATTTTATTTCTTGGTGATAAAATAGAACAATAAGGCTTCTCTGCAAAACATTCAAGATTGGAATATATACTAACTTATTTTAATCAATTAAGACTTTCTTTCTAATGATCAGCAACATGTTATTTTGTTGCAAAATTCGTGACCTTTTTGTTCTCGCGTTAAATCGTAATCCGCGTGGCGAGTTTGACCATCTTTGATATTTAATGTCTAAAATTATTTTTTTTTTTGAAACAAACAATAAGAGGATAAAGATACCCGTCAATATCATTGACAAAATTTAAACTATTTTTTTTATTCCATTAATTAGCATCATGATCATTAACGTTTGTTTTTTTTGGGAAGAAACTAATTGGTGACCTTGCCGCATGACTATTTATGAATATACAAGAACTGACTGGACACGTCGCGTCCTTGGTAATTATGTTTTGTACTGCATGCACAAGAAAGCGGGCTGTGGAGGTCGAATGACAATGAACATAAACATTTTAAGGCCTAACACCACTGGCGAGTGCCAATTGTGTAAACGTTTTTCTATGGAGTGTGAACTGGGCACATGATCGATAGCGCTTTATTCCGTATTGAAATACGTGTTTACACAATTTGGCACTCGACGACCCTCTAAGTAAATATACTTAGCTAAGACGATGTGACCTTGAACGTCACTCTTTGTTGAATTGAGGACGCCCTCTGTTGTTTTCTTTTCTGGCAGGCAAAATATTCAGTGTTTCTGTGACAGACCACATTAAAATCTGGTATAAATTACTTGCCAGAAAATCTTTCCTGAATCTAAATTGGTCACAAAATGCAGCTGAGTAGCATGAGCTATTCTGCTAGATAAGAAAGTTAGTATTATTAATATTCGAAACAAAAGTTTACAGCAAAGAAACGAATTTCCCCATGCAAAGTATAGGTGCCTTTTGCCTGCCAGTTTCTCTCTCTTTACACCAACAGGGGGCGCCATAAAATAAACAAATGCACATCATATATACTATTAGCTCGAAGAAAGCAGGTCTGGTTTACAACCTGCAGTGTCATGAAATTAAAAGGGGATGCCCGATTTAAGTATATTTAATTTTGATAGAATTGACCGGGGGAGTCCTCAACACAAATGACCATAACGGGACGTGCCACAGACAGCGGTCCCATTTTCAACCTTCTGTATATCAATGACCCCCCTTTTTTTCATGCCAAATTTGGGGTCATAGCAAATGGGGGGGGTTTTTTTTTCAAAATTTCTCATGACCCGATTTAAGGAATATAGATTTAATTTTGATAGAATGCCCTCATGGTGTGTCTCAACACAAATGACCATTTTTGGTATAGGCAATGGGTGTTTTTTTGTTTTTTTAAAAGTTTCTTGCCTTCTTCTCAATTTGTTTGGAAAATTAGTCAAAATTTCTCAATCGAGCCGAAATTTTCTAAAATGTTGGGAGGTTTTAGTCAATTTCCTCCTGCAATCCAAAGTCCAAAATTGTCCAAATTTGGCTTAAAATGACCACATTTTGGGAAATAAATGGCAAATTTGGGTTAAATTTTGGCCCAAATTTGCATCGCTTACTAAGGTATGGGTCCCTTTTTTTATGCAAAAAAATGGTATGCTATGGGTCCTTCCTACTTCCCCACTCTCGGAGGCAAGTCCCTACCCAAACCACCCCCGGGGAATTTCTTTCTTCAAAATCTGTTCCTCAAGTTTTCGGCCGATAATCTTATTTTCAATCCGTTTTGATGTGATAGTAATAAAAAAATAATAATAGCCAGTAACATTTTCGTAGAGTTTAGGGCCCAAATCCCGCGGCTTTCAAACAACAAAGAAATCATTACTTTTTAACCAAAACATCCAATTCCAACAGCTTTTCCCACTCCCCCTAGTGGCAGCACCAGACTTCTTTTGGGAAAAAAGTGGAAAATTCGGGGGGGGAAAATTCCTTGGGAAACTTAAAAGTTTGAAGGATTTGTAAAATGTATTTAAAAAAAATAAAAAAAATAAAAAATTTGGTGATTTTTGGTCCAAATCGCTGTTTTTTTTGTTTGCCCAAAATCCGTCTTTTTCTTCTGCCGGGGGAGGGGGGGGGGAACTGGAGAAAGGAAAACTTGGGGGGAAATGCTCCCCCCCCCCCTTTGCTGGTGCCCGCCACTGCCCATCCACCTACTCTGTTGGCCTCACGGTGCCCCCCGAAAAAAAATTCTAAGCCAATGATCAGTCCTCGATGTTTGCATTTTCATTTAATGGTCTGTTCAATTTCCACCTCGGTATATATGTGTGAAGGCATACTCAACAGTATTTTTTGTCAGAGGAATTTTTTGATAATTGTCTACCTTAATTTTCGTACTTAACCCCATAAAAAAAATATATATTGCCGGATATTTGCCGTTGTTGATACATGGAGGAATAGCATCTATCATACCACGTACATACCACTGTAGCCGGTGTTAAAGTTAATCATAGTCCGGCAGGTTAGCATCGTCCGGGCTCCATAGACCACGGAATAAAGCGTGAAACTATAATGTTGCGTAATAAGAGTCAACTGAATCGATTTTGCCCTACGTTGTTTCACCATTTTCCCGGAGGTGCGCCCGGAGGACTAAATCTCCTGCCTCACCGGGTCATTCAAAACGCCGTTCCAAAGCTGTTTCATCAACCATCGTGCGTTTATTTGAAAACAATTTAATTTTGTCACGGAAGGGTCTTTAATTTGTCCAAATTAAACATTTGTCATGCATTGAATATTTTTGATCATTAAAATAAAATAATAAAGCTAAAAATGTTTTCATAATGTACAATTAACAATTATTAAGCTTTTCAAAATTATTTTAACAATCAATCAACAGATAACTCTCATGTTTTATAAATTTCATTCATTTTTTCAAATTGCATGACATTTATTGAATAAACAAATTGTCGTTATTTGACATTTATAGTGCATTACAAATTAAGTTGCGTGTATGATAAATTATGAATTTAATAGTTTGTTATCGATTAGTCATGTCCTCAAAATGACAAATTATGAAAGCATTATTTAACTTTAGTTTGACGTGTAAATTTTCATAACTAAAAATGGACCAGATTAACGATAAAAATTCATTTGCATGACAATTAATGGTCCAGTGTGGTCAAAGTGCCCAAACCCGAAACCAAAACCCTTTTTATTTAAATCCTTCTCTGCAACTTGGTCCATTGGCGTAGTTTAGCTAGGGTATGTTGTTGCTCCAGACAGTGGCGGTGCCATGGTGAGCATTACCCCCACCCCCCCCCCTTACATCCCCCCCCCCCGGCCAGACAGTTTCCCCCCCCGCCCCCCCCCGCCCCCCCCGCCAGAAAAATAACCGGATCTTTGGCAAATCATGATTTGGGCCAAAAATCACCAAATTTGGCAAAACAGCAATTTGGGAACCCAAATGGTTAAAATCTGCAAAAGTTTGGAGTTTTCTCTTCAAAAAATTTAACTTCCCTCCCCCTCCCCCGAATTTCACTTCCCCTTATTCACCCCGAAACGAAGTATTTTGGGCGCTGCCACTGCAGCAGAACATGCAGAATGGCACCCAGGATCGTAGCAAAGGTGCGGGAGGGGGGAGGGGGGGGGGCGCGGGGGGGCTAACAGGCAGGTGTCTGTGCCGAAGGGTGCTCATTTTGTGGTTGCTTTGTGGTGTTGCATTTCCCCCATTTTTTTTCCTTTACCCCAGTATTCTCCCTGGCCAGAACCGCCCCCCCTCCCCCCAGAAAATAATCATAGCTCTTTGGCAAAAATCAGTGATTTGGGGGGGGCCAAAAAAGGTAAGAACAGTGGTGTTTCTAATGACTCGTAAGGAATCTTGCTTACCTTCTCCGAGTTGATGTAATCAAACTTGCATTGTCTTTATGCAGATGCAGAACCTCCCCTGAAAATATATTCCCACAAAATATAATTCAGTTTCGATCACCCTGTATGACGACACCCCCTCCCAAGTGACGTCATACCCCCAATTCCTCTTCCTCTTCGTCTTACACCCTCGTACAAGATCAACATCCTGCAGGGGCGGGACGGGCCGGGAATCAACATCGGAGAAGGTAAAAGCAAGCATTCCTTCGATTCATTAGAAACCACGTCTACATGACTCATCAGGAATCTGCTTACCTTCAATCCGATGTGATGTAAAATTGCATAAACATCGCCAGATTACCACAGGTACTATGAGGCGGTGCAGGATGCAAAACCTCACACCTGGATTGCGTGAATCGAAAAGATCGGAATTGCAAGCAATTGGAATCAAGACCTAAATAACAAGCGCAAAAAAAATCATGAGACACCCTGGGCGACGCAGATATTTGCACTTACCATTAATTGTCCTGAGAGTCCGATATGTGTAGGACAGCTTGGGCAAATCTAGCTCTTTCGGGGTTGAAGTGTCTCGAAGGTACGTTTGTAGTGAAAGTACGTTGAGGAGCGCCATGAGTGGGGATTCCAGTTGCGAAGCGAAGAGATCTTCGACGGGTAATAGAACCTGTCGAAAAGATCATCTGGACGACCAGTGGGGCTAGGGACCATTCTTCGGGGCCGGCCAGTCGGGGCACCGAGATAGATCGTCCGCCAGGATGTTGGTAACAGCTGGGATGTGCGTCGCAACGAGGATTATCCTGTGGCTGCTGCACCAATTCAAAAGTTGAATGGCGTGCAAAACAGAGAGCGTGGGGACCTGGTGCCACCTTGCCTGTCACATAGGCCATACAGTCGTGTTGTCGGACTGAATCATGACCTAGCAGGCCACCAGCCTGGGCTCGAACTCCCTGAGGGTGTAAACCATGCTAGAATTTCGAGGCAGGTTGATGTGGAAACAGTATCTAGGGCCCGGGGGCCTAGAATGGTTGTTAAGGAACGCCCAACGCACGACGGCTAAGGCCGACTAGGTGAGAGCACGCACAAAAGGTATGAGATACCAATTAAATAAATAGCTAAGTATATAGAATTTATTAACAATAAAGCAGTTTTCAATCAATCCAACAACTCTTGTATCAAGGCCGGCCCTCATTGACACATAGCTGTAGAAGCGCAAAGGAACCGATTAGTATACCCCATTGTGCCCGCACATTGTGTGAATTAATGATCGTGCATAAATTAGAAAATGTAAACACAACGGACGCCATCTTGAATCGCAAAACCAAGGCGTGTCGGTTCATTTCCAAATTCTCACAAACTTGTAGCACATATATACAACGTTAAAAATTCTATAAAATATACCTAAACAATATCAGAATAGTAGTGGGAAATAAACTATCGATATGAACGTGGCTGCAGAGCCACGCCCCTAAGCTAGTCAGTCTATGGGTGTGAATTATGCCGGTTTGTGTGTTGACAAACGCGAACGCAAAAGTCCAGGATAAAGTCCTTAACTACCGACTCGCAAAACTAAAAAGACAAAACTACAGCCCCAGTGACGTAATAAATTGATAGTAGACAGATTTCACCAAGGTTCATGACTACAACTAGTAGGCTAATCTGACCAAAAATTCGACAAATTACTGGAGCTAAATACTTAACGTTACCGACTTGTCGAACCCAAGACAAAAGAGGAAGAGGATTGGTGGTATAACATCACTTGGGGAGGTGACGTCATACAGGGTGATCGAAATGAATATTTTTGTGGGACTATATTTTCATGGGAGGTCTGCATCTGCTAAAGACAATGCATTTTTTACAAGAATCACAGCGCATTGAAGGTATAAAGCAGATTCCTGTATGAGTCCCTCACCAAATTTTGTAAGTAACAGGGCAGATTTTTTGTCTGTGTTTTCCCCAGGCAAGTTTTTTTTAACCCTTTTATAAGGTGCGGGTTAATTTTTTTTATGAGCGGGAATTTTTTTTTTGGCTCATATGGTGGGTGGTGGGTGAATGGTTTTTTTTTTTTAGAAAAATTAAAAAAAACCGTAATTATTTTACGATTTCAGATTTTTACAAATAGCCAATTTGTTTGCGGTCCGACATAACCTGAACGACAGCTCGGAACCTTCTAGTCTCCCGCGGAAATTCCGAGGCGCACAACCTAAATCAATCCACTTTTGGGGGGAATGGTAGGTAGTTCTCAGTAAAATAACAAACATGTTTGAGATATTTTTGCAGTCCTTGGGTACCTGTTCCTAGTGAGGGTGTATATTATAATTAAAGTGGCAAGAAGTAAGCTTGACCATAGCTGAGATTAGCACAAAATTGGAAATTCGATTCTGTGTAGAAACTAGGACCTCTTTCCGTCCAAACAACAAAATCCGGCGGGGGTGGGGGGGGGTGCAGGCACCCCCCCACCGTATCCCGCGCCTGGGCCAAAGGTCGGATTTTCATTTTTTTGTGGGTATGTGGTTCTTATGTGACCACCCCATTTATTTGTGTTAGTTTCATGATCAAACTCCCACGGGAAAGTGGTTATCTGGGTTGGGTCCCTAGGACCCCCCCCCTTGGGCCTAACGGAAGTTTTTTAGCTTGGCCACTTAAGTGTTAAGAAGATGTTACATTTTTTTTTTTTGAAAATTATCATTAATTTACCCGATGTTGACAAATCACTATTTATACAACAGTATAAACACTATATAAACAGATATTGTTTCAAATTTGTTCTTGAAATATGTCAATTTGTTTTTCACTTTCTGTCTGCTGAACTAGCACCGATCAAGCGTGTCATATTATGGTGTGGTCGCTTTGATTGTGTCCCAATATTGTTGATCTTTCACTGTTTCTCTCTACGGGTCAAATCAGGTGCAACCAGGTCAACTATTTTGTATATTTCCTATGACAATGGTTAAATGTGGTCAAGGGACCGCTGACGTGAACACAGGTCACATAAGGAGGAAATGCACTAGTAAAAGACAGATAAAAAAACTCGCTAAAAGAGGTTTGTCCTGGTTTGTCCTAAAATTTGTCAAAATCCCACCTTCAGAATTGTTTGAAATATAGAAAGGAACTTTAATTGTGTCTTCATGCTATTCCAAGCCCATCGAAGTCCTTTAAGACAACACGCTCACTGGATCAGTTTACCAATGAGTATCTCTTTGAGGAGTGGAGTAGCTGTGTCTTCTTTCAGATGAGTTCTGCTGAACTTGATATGTGGCCCAACGGGAACCGACCGAAACTTTATAGCACCACATATCAGGCCTGGATGTATCTTTACGGGAAGGGTAATAGTTCAATATATTTGGGAGAAGAATTCCATTGATCCTTTCAACACCCACGTCCAGCGGTCATGGGAAGCTATCTTAACCGCCTGGATTCTACGGGCCGACGTTATTGGTTATACATATGATTATATATGAATTGTAGCCAATCAGAGACATGTAGAAAGCTGAGTCTTTTGTACTGAATATCCCACTTAAAATCCCTAAATGCCATTTTTGACACTCTTTCAAAATCACGGAGCGAACTTTCCCCTGCCTTTTGTTTACAGGGAGTGCTCCTAGATCTCACAACACAAACACCGTTACCCGGGACCGTTACCTCAGTTTATTGCGGTGATCGTCAGGTTGCCAATTTTTTGCTCATAGGACGTCAGGATATAGAGGTCTTTGTGAGTGTTGCTCAGAGGCGATGGAGGTAGGAGAGAAGTAGAAATCTCTTCCCAAATCCCTTTGACCGATGATCTTCGCCGCCCTCGTAACAGGGGTCGTAAAACTAGTGTATTGGAACAATACAACGCGAGATCGATTTGATGCTGCTAGCATGTGCATTCAACATTGCCTCGATGTACATGTTAAGCAGATAGCGACATATATTGTAATATTGGCATTTTCCTGTAGAAACATGAAACTTGGCATAAATGTTTACATTAAATACTGAGTATGATTAGTTTAGACATGGAACGCACGTCCCTCAATCATCTCAAGGGAAAACAAGACTTTCGGATCATTTTTTGGTCATTTATTAGAAAATCGAGATGCTGTTCCTAGATGATTACATTATTCCCTAGTCTTTGGCGTAACCAGACACTTTGCAAAGTGGGGGGGGCAGAAGGGGTGCCCCGACCATTTTTTGAGGGGGCTACTTTGGGTCTTCTCCATAGACACTGTACAAAAGGTCAGTTCATTTGGGGGCATAAGGGGGGGGGTGGCAAGGGTTCCGTTTGGGGGGGGGGGGGCTCGCGCCCCCTGCCCCCCCCCCCGCTGTTACGCCACTGATTCTGTTTTTAACTCGTACTTTACGGCTTTTAAAAACTTGAATGTTTTTTATCGCATATTTCTTAAAGTATATTTGGGAGACAAAATCTAAGTTGAATTGGGAAGAAAATGCCGATCTAACAATGGCACCAACTCACGTGTCCGAAGTTGCCGTTTTTCAATTTTGTCGCCAAAAGTTGGCCACATTTTGGTGAAATAAATGAGACCCTTGGCGATATCCGATTTTTCACTTCAGAGAAAATACATGTTTTAGATGGCACATGACTCGTAGACAATGTATTGTTAAATGGACGTCCCATCGCCAATTTACCACAGCATTCTAATTACATCGATGCAGTGTTGATGCACATCATTCAGCTTAACATTGATCTCGTAGTACGTTGTTTTTCCATTTAGGCCTAATCAAATCTATTTCATAGTATCATGTTTTTATTAAATATCCGATGAATACATTCAGTTATCAATGGAGCAATTCCACAAGAGGCTAGGGCTAGGCCTGGCCCATATCAATTATTTTTGCCATTTTGGTTTTCAACACATCTTTGTGGGCAGGGGGTCTGGGGCTGGGGCAACATTTAACAGAGCGAATACTGTCGTGAGGAAGAAGGGGGTTCGCATATTAATTACTTACTTTGAGCATATTTTTTTAGGGAAGCAAACGCCCCAATAAAAGTCAAACCTCAATCATTTAAGATGGACAATCACAGCACCAGAAATGTTTTTTTTGGGGGGATCGAGGGGCAAATTTAACTTAGGGGGTAGTTAATTTTCCATATAGTCATGCAAAAATCGCACATCACGGGCCGTAGATTGAAACAAGAATTAAGGATTTCAGCACTTTTTTTGGAGGTGGTCAAAAAAAAAAAAACAAAACTTAAGCGGGGGAAAGAAAACAGCGAAAAAAACGTCCCCCACCACATGCCCTTATGCCTTCACCTAGCACCACCCCTTTTTTCTGAAAATAAATGTTCTAAAGTAGTGTTGGGCTTTAATTTGATTAACGTCCGCACACACAAAAATACCTTTTTTATTTCATCCATATTTTAGAACCCAATCCGCCTAATTAGAAAACCGGACCAAACTCTACAAAAATTCATACCTCTATGATGGGGGCCAGCGAAAGTACACCTGAAACTTCACTTGAGACTCGAGAATTACTTAAAGGTGGACTCCCCGATTGTCAGTCCGTGGTCTCGTACACATGTTGGCCATTACAAATTTTTGGTATCAGTTTAGAACCGCTATACAATGTTTTGTTTTTCTCATGATGTGGGTGAAATTTTTTGAAGCAATATTAAGATTTTGCATCAAAATGGAACAAATTTTTAATTGGTTAAAAGATAACGTGATGCAATGCCGTAGATGCTGTTTCAATTTGTATTATCTACTTTTCTCTGAAGTTACGGCTTCAAATTCCCATTCCAAAAATCACTATGAGTTTCCCCTTAAAATGTTGACAGTGTCAATGTATAAATAGATAAATCCGATTGTTCCATGTTGTGGCTTTTGGTGATTAAAGTGTGATATGACTTGTAGCATTCAAACAAATTCACCGAAATTTATCCCAGTGAGTCTATGTTCCCTGATCTCTTCATGAATGGGTTCATCGTTATGTTAATGTATTAAGCTCAAAGAAATAAGAGGACATTTCCAGCACAATATTGCCTCTCCCATTTTTGGGTTGAAACATTTTACCAATATATTAATCAACCTGGAGGGCATAAGCTTAAAGCCATCTTCATGTATAATGCTTTTGTATTTTCCTGTCGTGCATGACAAATATCCGAGTATGCTTGTTTATGGGGCCGATCAGGACAGCAGGGGAGTTCAAAACTTAGTGTTTTTTGTTTTTCTTTTCTTTGTTCAATAACCTACGAAATGTCCTCGGTTGATATTCCTCAACAATCGCAATTATACAAATTTGTATCCTCATAACTCTCGTGGCCTTTAAATGAAGAAGACCGTTTTCGATTAAGTCGAAATGTATGTCACAAATAGATCGATGAATGTTTATGAGTGTTAGGAGTTACGCAACCTTATTCTGGATGTTTTAATGTAATTTTGACCTTTTGTGACCGCTAGGTGACATTGAACTTGACGTGTGCAGGTGGTTCCATATCCAATTGTTTCAATTTCTTCTCTACGCTCTCTTGCTAATTTGAATGTCTTTTATAACAAATGCACAATTTTTACCGTTATCTGCTTAAACTAACATTACAATTCTGTAGTAAATATGACCAACCTCGGGACCAAATTGAGAAACGGGCAACTCCGCGCACTGTCAAGGTTGTTGTCATTGTTTAGATACGGCAATTTTGCTCCCAATTCAGTTAGATTTCGTCTCGCAACTATCCTATTGAATAAATACGACGTTTTTTCCCCCAAAACATCCAAGTTTTCAAACTAAATCAATGTAACTCATCTTAGAAACATGCTATCCTATTTTTTTTAAACTGCAATACTGAAATTTCGGCTGTAATCGACTCAAATCTCTTTGTTTTCGTCTCCAAATGTAAACAAACCACTGCGCATCGGGATATACCTTCTGCGCCCAGGTCATATCTTGTTCAACTGAGCGTGCCCAGCTTCTGTCGGCTATGATCATGGAATCATGAAGAGTTCCCTGCCGAGAAGCGTCCTTTGTTGGTCTGCTTTTACAATGAGTTGCCAAGTGATATAATTGGTATAATCCGGCGTTGGCGATGCATTGGGAAGAGCTTTTTCCTTCTCTCCTACCTCCATGCTCAGAGGTAATATCATGATATATATGTAATGAGCCATCAGAGACACTGTAAAAAGGTGGTAACTAGGGAGGTTAAACAGAGAGAACTAGGGTTTGTTTGTACTAATTTTCAATGTATTTTTCATGGTGAATTCGAATGTGGTCCATATGAAATGCTTTTTTTGAAACTTTGTAAAGTAGGTGAACAAATGTTGAATCTCAGGGCTGTATTCTTCCTCCACAAAAAAACAACGAGCCTATAAACTTTAGAATCTGGGGAGAGATTAGTGTCCAGGGAAAACCACCGACCTGACCGCACTCTTACACCCCCCTTTACTTCTCTTTTTCTTTCTATCACGGCACAGTTGAATGTCGCCGAGTGAAAAATCAACAGGAAGGTTGCTTTTTCTGCCTTAGCAACATGGCCGGAAACAATGCATACACTGCTGGTGCACATATTCCACACAGATGTTCATTTGTTTACAAATGTCCTTTAACGTTGACCAGGTGTATGCTTTTTTCCCGCCATATTGCTTAAGGCGAAGCAACTTCCTGTTGTTTCAATCGGCGACCAGACCCGCTATCCATGTTGTAGAGGTCAGGATTAAAACCAGTGTTAGTCCTTCCATTGATTAACCTTTATCTTATAACATCGCTGAAAGGTATATAAAAGGTTTCAAATTAACATGGATAGTCATTCAATCCTGCCTGGGGAATATTCTCACCTATTATTACATTTTCAGCGTATGTATAAAAAAATGTCTTTTCCTTAAGGACTAACGCCATGGTTTAAACCCTGGTCTAAAGTTAGACTCCCTTTGGGAAAACGTCGTAACTATATAATTGCCTAAAGAGCTCAAGTGAGCTGGTTGACAAAGTGCTGTCCACTGTTATCGGAGTAAATTTGCATCCGCTAGTAAAGCTGTTAATTTACAGATTTGTTAGACTTTCTTTGCTGTCTAATGGCATGTTGGTTGATGTTTTTAAACCTGAAAGTACACTGGACAAACATTAACACCCTTCAGTTCAATAATATTAAATGATAATCATTATGATTTTTTATTCCGGGTTTTGATTCTTTCGAAAATCCGTAAAAGTACGGATTATCCAGCAATTCGTCTTTCGAGGATACAGTCAAACTCGCAATAGGAAAACGTAATTATATGAATGTCCAGTGTATTATTTATGGTGGAAATATCCTCACATGTCTATTTCACTTGTTAAAATGAAGAAAAGATCTATAAAATTACGGTATCTTGCAGTGTATATTGCCTCTTGGAAATGTAGGCGTTGAATATGTGCTGATGTTCTTGCGAAATGAATAACGAAACATCAAGTTATTCAAAATATTACAATGTTTTCTATTTTAATAACAGCAGTCTAAAGTAATAAACATATACATTTTAAAAACTTTAAACATTGGCCATTTAGAATTGCAATGCAGCTTATATTGTTTAATCATAAAACACTGATAATCAACACTTAAGTGCATATTAAGAGAATGTTCATGTGGACCCAGGATTTCTTTATTCAAGCGTCATGTTTTAACGCGAAATTTTTTCCCCCAAATTTTATGTAATTGTCTAAAATATCAGCTGCGAATATTTTGGTGGGAACAAAATTCAAATCGGCCTGGCCATGGCGTTTTTATGCTATAGTCTACATAAAAATTATGGTGGCACTATTCAAAACTTGTCTTGACCCTAAAATCGCACTGGAGTAACTTTTTAAAATCTAAATTTCAGCAATGGATATGTATTGATGTTCTCCTATTATGAGCCAGAATTTATAGGAAAAGTCCTTTGGCGAAGTGGTTTTTCATTTTTCGGCGGGAGAATTTGGTGCGCATCTTAAAAATCGGGTTTTGGACGTCATTTTTGAGTCGGTACAACCCATTTTCATTTTTTCCTGTTACGTGGTCGTGTTGATGTACCCTATCAATGACCACAGTTTTGCTAAGAAATTCCAACGGCAAAGTGGCTTTCAGAGGGGGAGGGGGTCCACTTGATCCCCTTATGCACCAACGGGAGTGCAGAGGACCTTATGCACTTAAGTGTTAAGACCATTGGTGTATTTTAAAAGAAATAAAGTTTAAACGTTATAAATATTTGCATGAGTTAATAGGTATCCATATTCACATAGTGTCCTAAAATGTTGTCCTCTAAGTCGGTGTCAAAATTCTAGGATAAAAAAAATTTAAGTACTTTTTACCATTCTGATTATAAACTTCATAATAATAATTGAGTTTGATTCTAAACATCGACTTACACTTAATTACCCAAAAACCTTTCACTGCAAATGTCACAGATTTTAAAGCGTATGTAATGAAAATATATACATTATTGATTGATTACAAACATGTACATTATTGATCTTTATCTATTCGGCTCTGCAGTGTGCAGCACAATCAGCTGTTTAGTGTACATTTTGAGTTGCTATCACTGCATGTCAATTTGCGGAAAGACAGTATGACAAATTTCTCAAATACTTCATTCTTTTAATAATTTTGGTGATTTTCCCCTACATTAAAGTAGTTTAATGCAATTGTACCCACTGATTGTACACCCTGATTTATAGGCTATACCTCGTCTAGCCTGAACAAAGAAGTGATGTCATAGCTTTCCCGCATCTATTGTACATGCGTATCGCGCACGCCGACTTTATACGCTCGCGATTACAGCTGCGGCTTACTGCAATTCGCACGTTAAAGACTGCGTGAAAGCTATGACGTCACTCCTTAGTTCAGGCCGGACGAAGTATAATATAATGCATTAAAAAAAAATATCCTCTCCGTTGTCGCTGCGTATCCCTTTAAGTTAATTTATATATAGCTTTACAACTATTTTCATAGTCGAGACATTTATTACACTCCATAGTTATAATTGCATATCATAAATATTAAAATACAATATTGCACCTGTAAAAGGAATGGAATTTAAAAACAATTGCACAATAAACGAGTTAAAGGACCATCACACCTAAAATAACCGAAAAATAGGAAAAATGTACCAGCAAACTAAAGAAGAGGGGAACTAATTACATTTGCATCTGAATCAACCACACTATTGACGCAAAGTGGTCAGCGAGCAGACCTGAAAAGCAAATTTGATTTGTCAAGTTTAAGAGCAAGGCATATCACAAAAGATGGAAAATTCTTAAATATCGATGTAATACGAACAAAAGTATAATTTTTAGAAAATGATGCAATGAATCCAAAACTTTTGTTCATGGTCACAATTTTAAAATGGCTTACTGTATTTTGCGAAACGAAACGAAACAGAACTCCCATTGGTTACACGCTTTATTCCGTTATGCACGTTATGCATGCATGACGGAATAAAGCGTGTAATCCAATGGGAGTTCTGTTTCGTTTCGTTTCATTTCGCAAAATACAGTAGGCCTTTTAAAATAAATCATAAAAACTGCGACGTTTCACCATTTTAGTACGCACGTAATTCATTACTTTAAAAACAGACAATTTTAATTTGATGATTTTTACATCCTCAGGCGAATCTTCAAGAATGTTTCTAATTTGTTTGAAATTTTGACCCGGATCTTGATTTATCCCAAGAAATGTCCAACTGCCAATTATCAGTGCTCAAGGCACTTTAGTACTTAAAACTACATGTGCTAGATTCAGGGAAACATGTATACCGCAGCTTCCGAGATATTCGCTGTCTTGTCATTCTGATATGTGTGACAGCCCTGCCCCTTAACAAGTCTATCTTTATAGTCAATGTTGTAATAGTTAAAATACCTATTTTTTTACAAGATATGACTTCATCTAAATTTGGCAACCAAAGTACTGCATCCACTGCTGGCATTTTAAAGTGGTGCAACAATAATAACTGAAGACTATGTATCACATCAAACATCACTATTTACACTACATGTGATATACATTCTTGGTGCTTTGGCTAGAAATACATTATTATAACTGATTTTAACATCTGAGTAAAAGTATTAGTAATATCTTACATTGGAATTGGAATCCAACTTCCCATGATTGGCTCTAAATCTTGCCGTTCCTATAAAAACCTTCAAACAGTACAATCTCTTTAATTGTAAATCACATCGACGGGATTTCTCCAATAAGAGATGATTCGAAATGTTATTGGAATGGGACCATGATTTTGGGAGCCCTTTCTCAGTAGTGCGTGTGCTGAGCATATTCCGAATTTGCACAAATACCCAGTAACGGTCTTACTCTCGTTGTGATGGCGTTATTACATATTTCCTAATGGTGATTACGTGCAGGATTTATACGTTAGTCGAATTGAGTAGTTAAGTAATAAAACCCGTTCACATGAAAACAAAATAGTTTAAAGGATAAAGATGATTAGAATGAAAGCAATTTAGGCTTCAACGCTACCGAAATTATTTACTCACCAGGAGTACTTTCGCCAGACCTCTGGCGTCATCAGCTGATGGTATTGCTCTGAGTCAGTCTGGAAACTCGGTGATGAAGTTCACAATGACGTCATGATTTTATGACGTCAAAAATATTTTGATGCCCCTCCCCTCTTGGGGTGAAGCAGATTGTCCCAGACTGGATCCAAGTCTAGTCCTTTGTCTCTGTTCAGTTTCGGGTTCTCCTTTTTGATATGGATTGCCTCAAGAACCCTCCTAGGGAACTCTTTTGACTCCCTATCCAACACTTTCAAATTATCCCAGTCAATTTCGTGGCCTGTATTGATGACGTGCTCCCTGATGGCTGATTTGGAGCTGGGCGCCCTTGATTTATGTTCAGCGACCCGTTTTTCCAACTTTCGACCAGATTCACCAATGTATTGGGAGTCACAGTCGGAACAAGGAATGCTATACACCACGCCTGAGAGTTTTTCTTTATCTGTTTTGTCTTTTGGTGCAACCAGGGATTTCTTTAGGGTTTGTAAAGGTTTAAATGTGGTAGTGACACATGCGGAATTAAAAGTCCGCCGTAGTCTCTCAGATAGTCCACCAACAAAAGGCACGGTGACTAAGATCCTTATGCTAGGGGTATCCTGACCTTCTGGTTTAGATTTGGTTTAGATTAAGACGCGATTTCGGCAGTGATTGCCTCCGTCTAGTCCGTGATTTTGAGAAATATCGCTTAAAATCGCTAGGTTCAGAAACCACCTACGCTTTAATCTGTGTTGTTTTAACAACCGTGTAATACCAAAGTACATCCGTATACGATCACAGGAAGTCAAGGGATATAGAGCAAATAATATAATTCTAAAGCGGAAAGAGCTCTACTTAATGAGAGGATACGTCAAATAAATTTCACTCTTGACTGTTTGAAAGAAAAACATCGTGAAATTGAGGAAAAACTTCGCGGGATTTTACCGGAAGAAAGCTTTAGCTGGGTGTCGAAGTTCACGCTGAGGTCGCAGACATCTGAACACGAAGAGACGAAAACCCGTCAAATTCGGAAGTTTAATCGTCTTATCGAGGAGCGTAACAGTGCTGAATCTTTGAAAGAACAACGAAACACGGTTAAATATAAGTGGGTAATTAATCTATCGTCAAGAAAACTAACTCCCGACGAGGTTTCTGTGCTACAAAAAGGTCTTAATTTTGCCGTCAGTCCCAACTATTTGCCCATTAATGATATCATAGTTGCTACCGAGACAGCGTGTAAAGAACTCGCAAGTGACAAGGCTTCCGAATTAAGAGCCCGTGTTGTCAACATAATCAAAACATCAAAACCTCCGCCGAGTAATATTACGAAAGGTGAAAGGAAAGCGGTTAAGACCTTGAGTAAAGATGATGATATCTTGATTTTAACCTGCTGATAAGTGTAGGGCTTCAGTTGTTATAGACAAAAAGCTCAGTATGAGAAAAAGGCATTGGCACTCTGAATATGAGAAATTATATATCAAGCTTAATAGCCTCCTACGCGGAAAGTTCCAGACCTCTTATCAAGCTGTTAAAAGCCGTTGAAATAATCTGGGGCTATGATCAGCACGTTACTGGAAGATTTACCCCACTACTTGTGATGTGCCTAAATTTTATGGTCTATCAAGGTCCACAAAGGGGCAGCCCCCCTACTACCAACGTTTTCTAAGCATTGGTACGGTGACATACGAACTTGCCAAATTTGGTCCAATATTTATTTCAACCATTAATGGTAGACGGACCGTCATATTCAGAACCGCAGCCTTTGTTGATAAGATCAAGGACATCCATGTTCAGCCGGATGAATCTTAGTATCATTTGTATGTCACACCGCCTTATTTAGATCCATAACCAGTAGCAGACAGTTTATGTGGTAGGTGATTTTTTTATTAAAGGAAACATCTGGAAGACGGCCCGCTTAGATTTGGAAGTGGAACAAGTTCTACAATTGCTTCGCTTTTGTTTAGGAACAACTTATTTCACATCAAGACCATATACCCGCAAAAGGATGGATGTGCGATGGGTAGCCCTTGCATTCCTTGTCCGCTAACGCGTACATGGAATTCTTGAGAAGGAGGCTCTAAAAACACCCCATCCCCACGTATAATGTATCGCTATGTTGACGATACATTCTGTGTCATCAAAACTGTTCACTTAGATGAGTTCACAGTATATTAACAGCTTGATAGGAACATCAAATTCACGCGCGAGGAATAGGAAGACCCCCCGGGCAACTTCCTTGCCGCGTTCCTTTATTTTGTAGAATACCCGATGGTTCCTTAAATTAGGTCTATAGAAAAACCACGCAACACAGACCAATATTTGAATTTTAATTCCCACCACACGCTGGAGCACACATTATTTTGGTTCTGACTCTGTTAATAGAGCGGGAAAGCTGTTGGTCACCGACCCGGAGGATAAATGTGAGGAAGTGGCACATGTCAAGGAAGCTTTTTAACCAACGTGGCTACCAGGATTGGGCATTTTTTAGGGGGAACCATAAGAACCAAAAGAAGGACTGCCAAATCTAAACCAGAAGGTCAGGATACCCCTAGCAAAAGGATCTTAGTCACCGTGCCTTTTGTTGGTGGACTATTCTGAGAGACTACGACGGACTTTTAATTCCGCAGGTGTCACTACCACATGTCAAAGTTAACCTGTTACAAACCCTCAAGACATACCTGGTTGCACAAAAGACAAAAACAGATAACGAAAAAACTCTCAGTGCGTGGTGTATAGATTCCTTGTTCCACTGTGACTCCAATTACATTGGTTGGTGGATGATCTGGTCAAACGTTGGAAAAACGGGTCGCTAAATAAATCAAGGGCGCCAGCTCATGCCATATGCAGGGAGCACGTCAATCAATACAGACCCACCGAAAATTGACTGGGATATTAAAGTGTTGGATAGGGAGTCAAAAGAGTTCCCTAGGAGCGTTCTTGAGGCAATCCACATCAAAAGGAGACCGAAAATTGAAAAGAGACAAAAGGACTAGACTTAGATCCGTCTGGGACATTTGCTTCACCCCAAGAGGGGAGGAGCATCAAAACATTTTTGACGTAAAAAATAATGGACGTCATTGTGACTTCATTCACCGAGTTTCCAGAAGGATCAGAGCAATACCATAGCGCATAGACGCCAGAGGTCTGGAGAAAGCTACTTCCTGCGTGAGGAATTAATTTCGGGTAGCGTTGAAGTCGAAATGTTTCATTTCTTACAATTTTACCGCTACGTATGAATCTACATCATGTTATAAAGATGATTGTTTCCAGTGACGATACAGCACACATCAGCACTACATATTCAATGTTAGAGATGCGTCAGCGATTCCCATTTAAATAAGTCCTTCAGCTAGCGGTACCCTCGAAGGGTTTAAAACATTAGGAAGATCTTATCTGTCTTCCTAAATGTTTACCCTCGAAGGTTATTAGGAAGATCTTATCTGCCTTCTAAATTTGGACATATGTTTTCTTAGCTAGACATAATAAGTCTATAATTAGTCTCTTTAAGAGCTACCGTATTTAGCATTAATGTGTTTGGTCAGTATAAGATATCTTCTCCCCAGCAAAGGTTGGAGTCACCACAACCCCTGAAGGTGGTTATATAGCCTCCGCCCTGAAGAAAAAAAATTTTAGTTGTTAATTAGTATTTTCAAAATGTATAGATTATGTCTTCCAGAAAGGTAAATAAAGGTTAAAAAACTCTCCATTTGACCCTAAAAAGTGTCTGGAAGTCTTCATCTGGTGACAAATAACTTTAAAAATATATACTTTGATGTGGATCAAATAGGTATTGAGAGATTGGGATATTAAGGCCTCCCCCCCCCCCCCAGTTGCCCCCTCGGGCCGAAAGAAAAATGAGGGATTTTGGCAACTCAGTGATTTCGGGCCTAAATGACCAAAATTGGTTAAAAAATCTCCAAATATTTGATACTTTGCCTTCACCCCCCCCCCGATTTTGTTTTAAAAATCACTTTTCCCACCGCCCCCCCCCAGAAAAAGAGGCTCTGGCGACCAACTGGTAAGGCCTTCGTTCTTAAAATAAGATTGCCCTTTTGGCTCCAAAATTGGAGGTTCGGTGTTGTCACGAGCTTCAGCTAATTGTTTGGGGATTTTACTTGCACCTCGGAGATTATTGCCCGAAATAGCTCCAGGGACCAATGACCAGTCTTATTATTCATAAGGCAGTATTCAATATTTTATACTTCAATCCACAACTCTGATGCTTTTATGATTCCAATCTCCAACTCTACAAATACAAAAAAATCATAAACTAAATTTTGCCTGGAGTGGGATTCGAACCACGACCTTTAGATAACAAGAACGAGCGACCCACAGACATACGCCACGCAATCCGAGCCGGCCAGGAGTCGTCTTTTGTATACTTCAATATAAACATTTAACGGAATAAGCGCACATAATAATGAAAGCGCCCCTATGAGACGAGTGGAATGTTTCGACAGTGAATTAATATATGCTCCTGGAGCATGATTTGGGGCCCAAAAATCTCCAAGAATCAGTTTCTTTTGCCAAGGCATTAAATTTAGAATCGCTACACGCTTTGCTCTCCACCAATGCTAAAACACATACTTTTATTCTAATAGTACAGGGTGTTACGTTACCTGCCGAACAAATTATCATCGAGTAATTTCCAATGTTTCTTTCTTTCTTGCCCGTGGATGATATTGCGTGGTAACCGACAATAGATAAGACAAAAGCAAGCATCAGCATGGATATCAAGACAAGATTCACACTACTATGATCACCCAAAGACGACTTCCTCAAACGGTATAGCTATATCGTTAATAATTGAATAAAAAACCTTATATAAGTAATTCCAACAAAGTCCCTAATTGTATTCCAACTAACACAGCCGAAAAGAAACTCAAAGTATCAATCTCCCAATGTTACTTTCATTTTGACTAAATTGAAGGTCTTTACGACGGTGTCGCCACCTTTTTGCCAAACAATCATCAGGCTGACGCTTCAATAATCTCTTAAAGGGCCATGGCCGATCGGCTAATGGCCTCGTCCCCAAAAGCCCCCGATTTTACCGGAAGTGGTCAACATTTTGGTAAATCGGAAGAAAGCTACTATTTTTCTCATTTCCCCTGTGAAATCTTAGAGCCATAGGAGTTTGTGTTTGGAAGTTATATCGAAAATGTGCCCCAATTTGTTCGACCAATATGAATTTACAACAGTGCTCTAGGGGGCTTACAAAATCACGTTTTTAGCTCTCGCACAAAACGGATTTGAAATATCAGCGCAAACTTTACCGATGGGGTTTTGGAGTGAAGGCCAATCAAATCAAGATGAAAACATTTTAATCCTTAAAATCACATCCCCCCTTAAATATTCGTGGATAAATCCAAGTAAATGGCTTTTGTGGTATGATAACGGATCCAATTTTCCGCATTTTCCAATCTCCTTAAGAGAAAATGGGTTTTCATCCTTGGAATTAAAACTTTTCCCAGTAAGAAAAGTTACCCCTCACCGATATCTACTCACTTGTCTAATAACCTCATTATAACATTTTTCTTTGCTATTTACTTTTTTATCATTCTGATAAAGTTATCAAAAATGTTCAATGTATATGCATATCACTACCATAGAGCTTTACCTTCACGATTAAGCGACCTGAATTTCACATGTTGCCTCCGTAATACTCGTTTTTTGCATCTCGTAGGTACCGAAATTGTTATAACATTCATTATTTGATAATGGTGATGAAGTCACGATGATCATGTGACACAAGGTTTGATGGGGTGTTGATTTTAGTTGAAATGATAATGAAATTAGCACAGTAACCGTTGTTGTTTGCGTCATGGTTGTCGTTAATTGATTATTTTTAAAAGTACTCAAACACTTTAACGTGCAATGGTGCAACTTGTATTTTCCTACTTGTATTAATAGTAAAATTGATAAATTTTCGACACCATGTTCCTTTGTCTTTCGACTACCCATTTTCCTTTCCCTTCCCACACTGAAATTATAAACGCCTCGATAAATATCATCAAGGAAACTGGAGAATTTTTAATTTGGTTGTCATTACGAATGCACAAGGAAATTCAACGACTACACACGAAGTGGTGTAATGTTGTCTTTGTCCAGTCAAAGCATATTCCACCGTTTAAACAATGGTTATTCGCGCAGAAATCTGGAAAAATAATGTTTTGATCTTTGTTAATCTAATTGGTCTTTAAAAACACTCCTGAGAGTCCGTACGGAAGGGTTCGGTCGCACCCACCTCAAATCCCAACAAAAAGGCCACAAGGTCCTCTTTTTTACTGATTTCGACAAAAAGGTCAAAATCTGAGAAATTTACAAGACAAGTTCATTTTTTCGTAGTCCCGCCCCCCTGCGTGCCGGTTCCCGCTCCCAGTGGCATAACCCAGACTTTTTGCAAATGGGGGGGGGTGGGTGGGTGGGGGAAATTAAAAAAAAAACCAAGCCCTTTTTTTTTGAGGGTGCAAATTTTGGGTCCTTTCTCCAAGACCACTGAACAAAACTTCGTTTTTTCATATGGGTGGGGCTGAAGGGGGGCAAGGGTTCTGTTTGGGGGAACTTGCGCCCCCCCCCCCCCCTGCCCCCCGCTGGTTACTCCACTTCCGCTCCTGACTTACTCCTCAGCGCGCACTTACTAATAGTTGGTTCCTGTATATGCACACCATAAATTAGGCTCAGAGGTGTTCCACCTGGACCTTTCATAATCCTCCCACCTCTAAGAAGAATGTTGGAGAAAGACCCCCAGGATTAGAAGATGTTTAGATGCTTTACATTCGTAATAAATTATTTCATGATTCCACAAACCATTTTAGTTGCAGTAATCAACTGGCTTTAAAAAAAAAGCAAGAGCAAAAATATTGATGTCTTTATGCAAACTCATCCGATTCGCTGACAAGTATGTGAATAATTAGCAATTCTAATTAAAATATTAATTGATATCATGACAAAAATGAACTTACTTCCTGAGTAGGAATTCTCACAGCTAGCCCCAAAATATCCTGTCCGGGCCCCATCTTAAAAGGAGGGAAATATAATATATAATAAATAGGAAATTTGTTTTGTTGATAAACTAGTTATCAGTATCTTCCTCTTAACTTAATTTAATGAAGCAAGACAAATTTATTGCAAAGTGGTTACTTATTCTGCCTGTTTTTGGAATTCCCGTGATTGCAAACAGGTTACAAGTTATGAGTAGAAAATAAACTTTCCCTAGAGGCATCCAAATTTGAATTCGTGAGCTTTCGACACTCTAACTAATGGCCATCATCGAGGGCAAACTAAAACATCATGATGTTGCACCTATATACACCAGTAAACAAAGGGAGAGAACATGCCGATGATTCAAAGGATACCCCAGTAATTAAGTTTCCGGTTCATGGTCAGAGGCATCCTTTGAGTAGTTCCTACCCCAGTCAGGAGGAATTGTGTGAGTTTGACCTTCATAATTCAACCTCTGACCCGGAAGAACCAACTACCATGTTGAAAGACTCCCTGATTTGCTACCTTCATATATCTACTGTGACCCTCACAGACTCGGAGATGCTAGTATCCTTGATGTGAAATCGCTATTCACATCTGGCCTAATGAAGGAAGCCATTGGCATTACCATGGACCGTATTAATTACGCGACACGGATTTGACAGGACACCCCGTCCATCGCTGACTGTGAACGGATGTTTGGAGTTTTTGTTTTGATACACTACTCCCCATGTTCGAAAGTGACCTATACGACTCCCAAACTGATGGCTAACGAGGGTTCTCGCGTTTCCCCACCAGTGGTTAACCTGTTTATGGATTCCTTTGAGCAGGAACTCTTCGGACCGCACCAATCCACGCACCGCGCCATATGGACGACACTTTCTGTGTTATAGATCGAGAGCATATAAAACTCTTTCTTTGACCATCTCAACAGTCTTTTCCGCGGCAAGGATGTCATCAATTTCTCTCCGTGAAGAGAGACCAACGGACAGATCGCATTCTCGAGTTTTGGTTAAGAGGAAACCTGCACCTTACTCACTTACTTGCGATAGACACGACTGCTATCGGCAAGAACACCCACACCGACCAATACGTGAATTTTTTGACTCTCACCATCCAATGTAAAAGCTGACAATGTTCCTAGAAACTATGGAAAAGGAATATAAAACGGCTCACATTCACAAGTTTTTGAAGCTGAACAATTAACCCTTCAAATTTTGTACATTAGTAACCCAAATATCCTGATTTATCTGTGAAAAAAATTGTAAGAATCTGTTTTCAAATGAATTTGAGTAGGTAAAGTACACTGCCTATATATACCAAAAAAAAGATGCCAACGTGCATCTGGGTGACATCTTGGATTTTTTCACAATGGCGTCCAAAATGGCTGCCAACATTGTAAAATATAGAAAGACATAACTCAGTCGAAAAAGGTGATACACGTTCCAAACAAACTGTTGGATATATATATTTGCAGTTATTGCGAATACATACAATGTCCTTTCATGCTTTAGCAATTTCCAAATCCAAGATGGGCGGCCAAAATGGTTTGCCAAATCCTTAGAATTTACATAAAACTGAAAACTGCGAAAAGAGGTCACCTATCATAGGAATTAGTGATAGGCTTTCCTAGTAATTCCAC
>JAMKCH010036419.1:0-26960 GCA_023653785.1 Ophioderma brevispina
GCGCACCATTTGCCTATTATTATTACGCTGCCTTCAGGAAATCGGCACAATCATTTGGCTTCATCTAGGCCGGCAGCTGGCCAAGCGCACAATCGTATCAGCACTTACATTGTAATGTTTCCCATAACAGCTCCCCAAATTTGGCTTTTTGCAAAGGATACGATATTGTATTATTTATGATATGTGGTATTTGTAGAATTACAGGGTAAAATGTAACAAAGTATACATTGTCTATGGGGATGGCAAAGTCTTGCCCTGAAAGTTACACATGAATCGGTTAATATGCATTACGGTTTCAACGAATTCTGAGCATTCTTTTTTACCCAAGGATTACCTGGGCTATACCCGTGTAAATAAAGTAATTGTCCACTAGTTCCCCTGGTTTTTGTGCAAATAGACCTTGGGTGGACATATACAACCATTAATCATCATTGAGCCACCTAAGCCTCATTCGTGTATAAGGCCTGGATGAAAGAAATCAATGAAGCCTATATTATAACCCCCAATTATAATTGAGAATGCTAGGGAGTCTCACGCATAACCAACATATTGATTTTATTGCAAATGGTGCGCCCGCAGGCGGAGTGCCCATCTCTCTGTCATTGGCGTTTGGACCAGACTCCCTCATATAATGTTGCTGTGGGGGGTTCGCCACTCCTCCCGCACAGCGAGTCTGTTTTGCATTCCCAGCATATGCCGGTACCCATTTTATACTCCTGGGTGGAGAGAGGCAAGCGAGGTAAAGTGCCTTGTCCAAGTGCACAACACATTGGCGACGGCGGGGCTCGAACCCACAACTTATGAGGCGAGCGCTGATCCACTGCACCACATGTGTACATGTACATTGTTATATCCTTTGAATATAGCGATGTACATGTAGTGCTGATCCACTAAAAAAAAAAAAAAAAAAAAATTTTTTTCTCAACATGAGCAAACTCGACATGATTTTTTTCTCAACATGAGCAAACTCGACATGATTTTTTTCTCAACATGAGCAAACTCGACATGATTTTTTTTTTCACATACACCAAAAAATCACTGTCCAGTTTTCCTCATGTTGAGAAAAAATCATGTCGAGATTTTGAAACTGGACATGATTTATGTCAAACTCACCATATAGAGAGCAAAACTCGATGTATAGAGGGCAAACTGGACAGATAGCGCTGTAAACTCGACATATAACGCTGCACACTCGACATATGGCGAGGAAAACTCGATACACAGCGCGTGAAACTCGACATGCGCGGGAAAACTCGCCATGATTTGATACGTGGAGCGTGCCATAAAAGTGCCTTGTCCAAGTGCACAACACATTGGCGACGGCGGGGCTCGAACCCACAACTTATGAGGCGAGCGCTGATCCACTGCACCACATGTGTACATGTACATTGTTATATCCTTTGAATATAGCGATGTACATGTAGTGCTGATCCACTGCACCGCATGTGTACATGTACATTTTATTGCCTAGGTCCATTTGCACCTAGAGGTTCATTCTTGCGAAGATGGCCGACTTTTTAGAAGGCCTATGCTGTTCTATAGACCTCATAGGGGTAGAGGATTTATATGCAAGTTCTAAGTATGCAAATTAGGTATTTTCATTTATTCCGTCAATAACTTATTTGCATACTTGGGACTTCTATATGAAACGTTTACCCTCGTAGGCATGAATTGGTATAAAAGAAATTCTGTTGCAATTTGTTGTAGGTTGAATGCGTAAACTGGCAGGCTTACGTAGAGCCCCACCCTTCCTCCGCACATTGAAGGAAATCCAGGCATGCGAAGAATACATGCACCTGGTTCACCTGAACATTTCAGATATTTCTGCCAGTAATTCTTTTGTATTCTCTGTATGCTCTGGTTGTTCTGTAGGATAGGGCTGGCCAAGTTAACCTATTGACCTTCCTTGAAAGCGCCGTATACAACTTTCAGAGTTGTACAAAATGGCTAAAATAATCGTATTTGTAAACATTTTCGGTAGATTCAAACAGTTTCAAAGGCAAAATGGCGACTAGATATTTGATGTCTCGATAATTTACCTGTATTAGCGATCATCAAATATAATTCTAAAAAAAAAAAAGCTATATCCTTTTTATATCCGATGATAAATCTACGACTCGTCGTGTCCAGGCATACCGCAGACCCTTTCGTGAAATGAACTGACAAAGGCAACTTTACGTGCAAGCTAGTTCAATACGAGATTAACAGTGATGCCTGAACGCTGCTGGACAGCCTTATCTTGGCCCAAGTTCTAAATCAACGAAGAATTTATCCTGCAAATACAAGCGAGCACGAGTTCCACTGCAATTTTGAATTTCCGCGCTAAGGAGGTCCTAATTTGCTGTTCCTTGACTGTATTACACTTTAAGTAGTTATAAATGGGTCTAAATGAGATAAAGTTCCAAGCGTTGTAGTATAAAAGAAATTTCTGATAAAAAAATAGTGATGAAAGGAACTAAGCAATGTTCGCTCGACAGATAGCTGGAAACAACGGCATCGCAACCACGCCTGTATTGTTAAACAAATTGAACTCCATTGTCCTGGGCTTTGCATGGGCAGAAATCCCATTCACACCACAGCAGTGTTGATTCTTTGCGGGGACAGTTCGATATTACGAAACGTGTCATTGCTCCGAAAGGTTTTTTTTCTCCGAACGGTCATTACTACGAACACACGTGCTATGGAAGCTCATAATTCCGAGAGGTTTTTGTTCCGAAGGCCTGTCATTAGTCCGAGGCCATTACTCCAAGGTCGTTTCTCCGAAAATAAAGACATTACTCCGAAAGGTTTATCTCAGATCAGGATCATTCATCGTAAGGGTCATTGCCCGAAAGATTTTTTATCCGAAGGGTCTTTATGCCGAAAATGAACATAAGGGTCATTAACCGAAAGTTATTTGATCCGAAGGTTTTACTCCGAAAGGTCACTATTCCGAAAGGTCGTTTCTCAGAATTTTCGGAATGTCGATCTTTCGGAATAAAAAACTTTCGGAGTAAAACCTAATTGTTTTATGTCATAGTGTTTTTTTTATCATTTACCCTGTGAAAATCTAAGGGCTAAATAGTGTTTGGTTTTGGATGTACGTTCCCATATTGGTCGACCAATATTTAAGTTAAACATTATTAAAATCACGTTTTTTAGGTATCACCCTAACACAGGTTGAAATATCGGCGCGCAAAACTCAACAGATAGGGTTTTGGGGTGAAGACCATTCTATCAAGATTAAATCGATATACCATCAATTCAAGGCATCTGACCCATAAACGTTAAAATGATGTTCAGGTAGTGTTAAAATCTGAAAACCCGTAAATGACCTATCGAAGTAAAAATCCTATGAAATAATTATAACTTAGGTTTACGCCCGAAAGGTTTTTACTCCGAAGGTTTTTTATTCCGAAAGTCGATATCCGAAAATCGGAGAGCGAAGAGAAACGACCTTCGGAGAAGTAATGACCTTCGGAGTAAATCTCCTATGAAATAAAAAAAATAGGTTTACTCCGAAAGGGTTTTATTCGAAAGGTCGATATTCGCGAAAATAGGAGAAGAAGAATGAAGGAAGACGGGACCTTTCGGAGGAAGTATTGAGTAATGACCCTCGGAATATAAAACCTTTCGGAACAATGACCCTTTTTAGATTTCAGAAAATAATGGCTCGGACGATTGCCGTGTCGGATAATTTCCCATCGGAGAGAAATAGACTGCGGAGAAAAAAACAATCGGAGTACAGTAAATACTTTCGGAAATATAAAGGACCTGCGGAGTAATAACTTTCGGAACAACAACCGTTCGGACAATTGACACGTCGGAACATCGACCTGCACCCCTGATTTGCAGCCCGAGTCGCCCGTAAATAGTAATATCGACCGACCCGTTAACAGCACGTCCCATTTCTCGGCATTCATTACAGTTACAATAAGGATATTGGAGAGTCCGTTTTTTAGTAGGACTGATTTAAAATGCTATGGTCCGGCCTGTATTACCCAAGAAGTTCAATGTTAATTGTTAATATTTTGAAAGCCAATATCCGTACGGTTCAATGATGAGGTCTCACCTTGCTAAAACGTTTCGCTAAGTGAACAAAAAGTTTTTGAAAAGAGTAATCTTTCACTACATTTACTCACATAAGCTCCGATTTGGTCAAAATTGAAATTTATTTCGTGATTTCAAAGGATGATCAACAAGATGGTTCTTTAATAATGCTGTACATTTTGGTACAAAGTTTGGTAAAGTCAACAGATACGAGTGGTTTTAGATCAACTAATATTCAAAAATCCACGGGACTGTGCATTACGGGGAACGTATAAAATAAAGGCATTTCTAGACCTCTGCGGCTGCCTGTTGTCGTTTGTCGATTTTAACAGAAACAATGCTAACCTGTAGCATGTTAAAGATCGATCAAAGTAGATGAATTGATCTTGAGAATCGGGTTACATAACCTTAAACATAAAAAATTCCAGCTACTAAACTTTATAGACAATCGTCAGTATACATCATTGTTGCTCGTTACACCACGGATAGCAAGTATCCGAGGAAGGAACAAACAGTTGCCAGGCGGCAGTTTGCCTACACCCGCCCGAATAAACCAGAGTAATTGAACTCCATCTGCAACGAATTGAATGCAAGGCGAGATTCCTAGATAGAACTGAAACGGTACAGTGAAAATAGAACAATTCCGATCAAAGCAAAATCAACGCGCGTGACATGCGTGCGAGGAATGTTGACAAAAAGCGGCGGCAAGACGCCAGGTATTAACTTCAACATATTAAACTCTCTACTAGTCTAATTGCGAATAAATTTCCACAGTATTAAACAATTCTTTGTATTGCCTATCTTTTGAGGTCCTATATCATTGCATTTTCTGAAATGCACCCAAAACATTGCATATTTTGGCGTCATCGCTTTTTTTTTAGTAAATACGATTAAGTTGATAAAAATACTATTATTGCTAAGTGAGAAGAGCTAACGCATGATTGGGTACATCCTACCTAATAAACCGGAAAATTAAAATTGGCGTAGGGGGAGAAGGGTCCCACCCCCCCCCCCCACCCCCCCCCCACAACTTAAAAACGTGGCCGACCTGTGGTTCCTGAATTATGTAGGAAAGACAATTTTTATGCCAACCCATTTTCCAAATTTGTCCCAGACTCACCACAATGAAATATTATGCATCAATTTACCGTGACTCAACAGATTATGATTCTTCTGGAGGGATACATAAATCTGCGTGGAATTAAAAGTATACTCAACGTATTTCAACCCCTCCGTCAAAAATCTCTTCCGCTGGAAGGATTTTGCTATAACTACATGCATCTACAATATGCGCGAGGCCGCGTCCTCGCTCCTTTGCAAGGCACTGTTGTAACATATGTTAACGGAAAGTAAAATTTTTGTTCATCTCCAATTATTGTTTATAACTGATTGTGTAACGCAGCTGGTCAACCTGATGATACTGTTATAAAGTAGGGTGGGTGGGGTGTTATAAATTACCGTGATTAATTCCTATCAAAATAATTATTTTTATATACTGGCCTACCACATAGCAAGTCAGAGACCCGCATAGCGAATAATATTTTTTGTAATGTAAGCCAAAACCCCCCAATTTGGTTTTTGCTAAGTATTTTAGTCCTGCTAGGCTACAGACCAATACACGTGTTAATTTGGAGAGGGAGAGCGTGGCCTTCTGGTTAGGGTATTCGCCTATGGTGCAGGAGTCCCGCTGGGGCCACTTGCTGGGATTTAATTCAGGGTACTAATTCTGAATTCGATTGTATAACTATGATTAAAACTGGAAATCTGCTCGCTGGCCTTGGGCAATACCCCGTCTTTCGGAGGGGGGTACGTTAAGCCGTATGGTCTCATGTACTTGGAGAATAATGCCTGTATATAATCGCAGACAGTTTCGAATAAGAGGTAGGGTGGATCTTCTGGCTGTCCCAGGCGTCCTGGATCCCTGGGGCATCATTGGAACTAGTGTATGGACACTGAATTGTTTAACCAGCTAAAATAAGACAACAATAAAATATATGTTTTTCAACGGTTTTAGAACCGATGGGTTCGAGGAAAAATATGAGAGTTTTCAAAGAAAATGCAAAAATCAAAAGTTCACAACACACACAAAAAGATCATATGTTGTTACTTAGGCAGTGTCAACCTAGTGCTTTTGTTTACCCGATTTTAGTATTTTGCCACCATTTAAAACATCAACCTGTGTTCATCGTTACCAACAAAGGTTATCCACTGCAGACAATCCTGAGCTGTATATTTTGCCGATTTAAAAACAGCTATTGACCTTTTAAAGGCACAAAAACCACATGGTACGAACGGCGGGAATTTAAGCACGTTTTCTTTCGTTTTCACCATAGTTCGAAAAAGTACATAGTCTCATAATATAAACTGCTAAACAACAGGAAAAGAATTGGTTAAGTAAGGAAAAAGTTGCCGTTTCTGGAGGTTAACGTTTTTTCTGAGACACCTGTAGACTAAGGTCGTATGCACAAAACGAGACCAGGCTTAAGTTAGACCGGTCTAAGTCAAAATAAGTTTTGCCTCAAATGGATAGTTATTCCACATTCTTCATATCCAGTAACTAGCCAATTTGAACGATTTAAATGGAAATTTCAACCTACATACAAAATACTTGCGTGGTGTAAAGGAAAATGTATTTTGGTGGTACAAAATTAAACTAGACAGGTCTAACTGTAGACCTGTCTAACTCTTTGTGTGCATGCGGACCATAAGTTAAAAAATGGTAAAGGGTACCGTTTTCTCTTCTCGGCTTCTGGTTCTCGGATTTAGAAAAATGGCGGACAACTAATTCATTGTAGCTCAACGGTGAATACAGCAATATAGGTTCTATTAAATCTCTAAACCTGTAATATATTCACCTTTTCACTATGGATTGCGTGGGTTTACAGTGATTTATTGGTAGATCTATCGGCCATATATAATGAAATATCCCTAAATAAAAAAGTACCAGATGGTTTTTATGGCCATTGGAGTATTCTTGCGAAAAAATCCAGATTAGTCCCCCAAATGTACACAACTGTAAAGCAATCATGGAAGCTACCATGTTATTCCATGTGGTATATTTACAACGCCGCATGCAATACCGAAACAGAAGCCAGAGAAAATATATCCCATACGAGCATATATCAAGTGCAAGTTTGCCACAAGCATAATCCTTGTGAACTTCGTGAGACAACACAAAGGATAGGAGCGAAGTTCGTTTCGATTTTTTTTATTGCAAAAAACACTACAACTTTTGAAAAACCTCAGTGATTGAGAAAAATGTTAAGCGGGGTGTTAGTTGACCTAAAACACTAACAATCATGAAAACGTGGACATTTGAAAAGGGGTCGCGTAATAGTTATATAGTTTTTCGCCGTCGCACGGTACTGATCTCTGTGCAATGGATTGGCTACAAACAGTAATTGTAATTAGATGAATGGAGACAACGGGCGGGCATCTTGGTTAACCGAACACAATACCTCCAGCGACACCTGATGTAACAGAAGTTGATCCCGGGTGCACGTGTTAGAGATATATGGCATCACATACGCGCAAATACAATGAGCCACTGAATTGGCTTGATTCTGTGCTTCTGTATTCTGTTATGTGCTATCCACATTTCATATGGAACAATTTTGATAACTGACCGGCTCTTAACCACATGCTTGGGCTCTTTTTGGATGACCAATATGGCTATTAGTGCTTCAATTACGAAGTCCAGGTTTCCAATCCATTGTATAGAGGAGATCAGGTTGAAAACCCACTAAGCGAGGTTCAGCATCTACGTACTTTCAATGTACGAGTAGCGCTTCTGGTTGATGTAGAGTTTCTAATTTATTTTAAAAAAACTATATTCTCAAGAATCCCAGTCATTTTAAAAAAAATTAGCACAAATGTATGCCATTTTTTATAAATTTATATATTTAGAAGGAAACGGTAAATAAAGCTGTGTTTTTTTTTTTTAAATTTTTTCATATGTAAAAGTAAACGCGATAGTCTTACATACAGGCCAGAACTTGATAACCACCGATCATCTTTCCATTGAGTGTGAAAGACCTAAACATGGCTTGTGGTGCATAAACGATAGCGTAAATAATAACCGCGGCGGACCTTCCCCTTAAGTCGTCTACTGCTTCGCAAGTTAAGCGTGAAAATTGGTTTTTGTTTCTTCGCAAGGATACTCCAATGACCATGAAACCATCTGGTACGTCATATTTAGGGATATTCATTATATATGTGCCAAAAGATTCATACCCATAAAGCCCTTTAAGTTGTTCCTGCCTACTATTCTCCGCATGCCCTAGTTGCACCGCTTACCGCTAAAGGTTATGAACATCTCCATGTCGTGTTGCAAATGGACCTAGGCAATAAAATCAATATGTTGGTGTACATGAGATCTCCCTAGCTAAATTAGATATGGGCTATGCTTTGTGCCTCGTATAGGCTTGATTGATTCTTGCATTCACAATACACCAAGAGGATTAGTGGCCAATGATGATTTAATGGACTGGTGTTGTCCTACCCCTAGGTCCAAATTGCACAAAAATAGCAGGAGATCATCTAGAGTACAATAGCCATATACTCAACCGAGTGCTATCCCATTATCCAAATAGGCTGTTGCTGCAACCTTGGCTCTATGCCTAATGACTTACAACCCACAGCGGATTTATCCTTCTCAACCAAGGCGCTCGCCATGTGTTGGTTTTTGGTTCTACTTACCTTTTCTTTTCCCACTGGTGCCCAGGTTAGGGCCGGTTTTTTTTGTGCAGATGCTTGTGTGTTCCCCTCTCAAGGTATTCCCAATTGAACTTCCATCTTATTTTCATTAGTATAGTGCTCAGGGTTAACGTTTTGCGGCCCTGATTAGCAGCTATTTATGCTAATGGGCTCTTGCAGTTATTTCATTGAACTTCCTCTCGTCATCCTTTGTCATCTTCTAAGTTAAATCCATCTACCGCTGTCTTAAAAAAATGATACAATCAATAACCGATTTTTTTTCAATTATTATATCTCAAACTAAGTAGTAGGTTTTTTATTACATTACAATTACATAAAGAAAAAAAGACCGGCTTGTCCAGTATGTTGGTTTCATCTCATTTCTTGTTTCAATCGAGAGATAACTCCAGGTTTACTGCGGAACACAAAAAATCGTGTTTGTTCCACTTTATGGTTGAGTGCAAACGGGAAAAGAATTAGTCTTTAAAAACAAGTTATTCACATTTGAACAAGATATGGGAAAATTCTTTAACAAGGGATTAACTTCATGAAGGAAGAAAAGAAACTCCTAAAAAGATAACACGAACAATGTTACGTAATGGATGGAAGGTATGTCCGGTAAGTTCTGGCTTTAAGATAAAGTAAATAACATTTCCCCCTGCACCTTCTTACATTATTTTTGTATAGAACGAGAACATGAGGCCTCGACAGAGTTCACGCAATTCCTGGAAGCGAGTTTTTATGGTATTGAGGTATTCATCTTGAAACGCAAATTCCTTTACCAAACACTTGATACTTTTGCTTTCAACTTCACAATTTTTATTGCCTTAAACCCAAATTAGTCAAATGCACCAAAGATACGTTTGAATTTTAACCATTCTGTGGATTTGGCTTCAGTGCATCGATTTCTGTGTTGTGCAATTACATTCGTATGCCAGTGATTTTAACAGATACCAATTTTGTAATAATTCAAAGCTCCATCTTCATTGACGTGCAATAAAATGTATTGTTTATTATTTATGAATAAACCCCGCACTAGATTTTATTTTTATCATTGAATGACTAGGTGACTATCCCTAAACTTGCCTTTTTTTTTTTTTTTTTTTTTTTTTTTTTTGCCTCTCGTATTTAGGCTCTCTACACCCCCCTACACACCCCCGACCCTTGTAGTATTTTTGCTTGTTTTTGTTCCTGCTATTGTTTAATCGTGTTTGTTCCGTCTTGTCAAGTTGTGCAATTTTGTCAGCTTCAAAGACAGCATGGTATTAACGGCGCGTCACTAGCCCCCCCCCCCCCCCAGCAACCTCTCTGACCAAGGCACCATAAAAGGGGAACAAATTCGATTTACGGTTTTGCTATCGCTCAGTAGTAAATTGGTTATATCTCAGGATTGACAAAATCAAATAAGATAAAACAATACACCATGGAAAAATCCTGGTCTTTGTTCCACTTTAATATGCTCTGCAAAGTAAACATGACTTATTTTGAAAGGTGATATTATTTAAACCATTTTTTCTTGATTTTTTTTTTGTACCACTTTTTTGAGGCAGGCTGTAGATAGAACTGACATAATTACTGATCGGTGGCAGCTATGACCGTTTGTAATTTTGTGTCCGCCGTACATTGTGAGAGGTTTAGTATTTTCCATTTCTTTAAAAGTTACCATGTTGATTTTACTAATTTTTCCCTCCCGAAGGCGTGTCTGGCTTTATGCCCGTTGTGGCAGGAGATATTGGTCTCTGGGTAAAGCTCCGGTACACAATTGTGAAACAATAGGCGCAACTCGGATTAAGTTGACTCCTTCACGCAACATTAGTTTCACGCTTTAATTCCGTTGTCGTCTCTATGGAGAGCCCGGACTATGGATACTGCCGGATGATGATTACTTGCCACCGGCAAAATCTATTTTGACAAGAAAGTGGTTAACACAAGGCCCGGCTATTGTACCAGTTTAAAAACTTTGGCGAAAGTGGTTTTAACAGTTCAAAACTTGCTCAAAACGGATTTATAATCACAGTTGAATAAATTATTGAACATACTTTTTGTAGAAGGTTTGACCATGCATGCAGTTTATTGATGATTCGACCACTCATGCTTTTGACTGGGGGGGGCTTTTCTTTTTCTACTCTCATTTGGGACCTGGTTTTGACCATGCAGGCATTTAGACTATGTTTTCTCATATCCAGGCCGATTGAACTAGGTTTTGACCAGGTTTTGACCACCCAGACATTTTGATCACTGTTTTGATCTAGTCGCTTCCATGTGGTTTTGACCCCCTGTATGCCATGTAATTTATATCGTGTTTTGGTCAGGTTTGACCGGTGCATGCATGTGTTGCGACGTGTTGACATGCCTTTTGACCACTTGTTGTATTTTGAATTACATATATTTTAACTATCTCTATAGGTCAGGCTGGTAAAATTAAAATGTTACAGTATCATAATATTATCTGCAAACTTTCCTGAAATTTTTTTTACAAAATTGAAATGAAGGCATTGTGTTCTCACTTATTCCTTATTCCTAAATTATATAAAATCGATTTAAACCAGTAGGTCTAGTTTGAAACACTTACGATTCAGTACCTTCACGAATGGTGCCCCTTAAAACTTAAGCCTGACCAAGGGGTTTTCCACACTCCCGTGGTGCCCAAGGGGGGGTTCCATCGCGGACCCCCCCTAAGGTTATTATAACCACTTTCGGAGGAATTTTTGCCGAAATTTATACCTCATGTGAAGGGTCATAGAACAACCCCAAATCAGCAACAAAAAATGCACAAAGTTGTTATATAGTTTGGGCTGCAGATTAGGGGCAAAACATTTGTTTTTCCCATTAACATCTTTCCCGCGTAATTCAATTTTGGCTGAAACAATGACCCCCCGGTTTAAATTCAAATGAGAGCCTGCGCTCCACCGTAACCAACAATGGGAAAAATCTGTTTATTTTATGTTGATATCTATTCTAGAAGACCAAATTACAATACATTCTTTTTTAACAACAAAATGAAAAACTTTTAGGGTAGCCTAGATTTTTTACGGGTGTTGGCATATAATACTACGTTCATTTTCCTCATTAGGAGTTTTGTACCCCTCAGTAACGGTTTGGCAAACATCCATGATGAATGTCTGTTTTCAGCACATATTTAAACGGGTTAATTTTTTTAACGTTAATAATAAGGTGTCTTACATGCTATGTTCGTGACTTAGAGCAGCATATAAAAAAATTTGCCTTTGGTTTTGGTTTCTCTATTTTCTTTCCCTCCCCTTTTTTCCTTTCTTCGTCCCTTTTTCCCCACCTCCCCTCCTCCCTCTTCCTTTTCTTTTATTTTACACCAATATTTCTGAAATGACTCCCGTTAGCTGCTTCAAGGGGGGGTGGTGTTCATCCTGGGACCACCCCCACTAATTCACTCCTTAACGGCCCCTGGTTCGATTTTTTTGCTCTTCACACTATTTTCGGTGATGAACCCATAGATGCGCCTTTAAAAGTCAGCCCCTTATCACACACCCAATTCGGCGCACAAAAATCCCTAGTCGTAAAGTCCCGCGCCGCTGAATACCCAGATTTTGGGCCTGTTGTCCCTCGTCCTCCCAGAGACCCCCCTATTTTTTCCCCCTCTCTCCGGCATTGTCACTCTGTTAAAACACCTTAAAGCCCTGCCTGATACCACGGAAAATCGATGTAGTCATTTCCGGTTTGCGCCCGTGAACATTATTAGTGTGCCCATTTATGACAACATTCGGTCTGATACTCACTTTTAGCGTTCAAAGCACCTCGGTTAACCAATCCCGGTGTGAAAGCATTATAGTCGGGCGGGTAGCCCTATAGTACTGGTCTACCCCTAGTCACAGATAAAGAAACATTAGCACTCTAAAACTACTGTGGCAGAAGAGTAATTATCTTTTAGCGACGTGTTAGGCACCTCTACTATTCATTATCGTTGTTATGTTCTGGAGTGAGTGCGTTGGACTTACTATTTCTCTACACGGTTTTAACTTCGTGTCACACACCCCTTCGATCAACCGATACTTGTGTTCCTTGATACCAGTGATGGACTTCTTGATAATCCGTACCCCTGCATTTTGTGGCCGCCCCATATCGGTCGTGAAACCGGAGCCTATGCCAACATACTTGCAACAGGTGAACCGGGCACGGTCTGGGTAAGTATTTTCCCTCCCGGCTGCCCTGTCTTTGTGTCACTGCTCGATACGCTTATCTATCCCACCAAGTTGCCGGGAGAGGATACCCTCGTCTTTCCTCAGTCCGCATAGAGACTTTGCGCTCTGCTCCCTGAACAACAACATCCCACAATCTCCGGCAACCGATCCCGCCGGTTTGGGATGTTGCGCCATCCATAGTGTGACGTTACTCGTGTTTTGAATTGCTAGTAAGCTGGCACTTGGCATCCTCTAGACTCCTAGCCCTGATGCACACTGAACGTTCGATCCCGCCTGGGTATTCTGTCGCTGCTCGTGAATGTACGAGGTAAAATAATTCCGGAAACCACCACGACCATCGCTCACGGCATCTTATTTACATCTACTCCCCCACCTCAGCCTTCTAATTCACTTTTTTTCCTATCTTAGAATCATACGAAGTCTTTCTACATGAACATGGATTTACGGAACCTACTGTAACCCAGGGCGCTACTTGCACCGTGGTGAGACAAACTTTGTGAGTCGTGTAAACGTACTGATCGCCAATTACTTCTTTCCTTTCACTTATAATAAACATTTGTTAGGTCATATGATATGCCTTATTCAAAAATATTAGACCATCATAGAAGATTTTATCAGGTTTAAGGTTTAATAGCCTATTTGAAGAACACAATTGTTAATCCTATTCTGTTCTTTGTTACTCTTAAACTGTAAAGAAACTCTGTATCAGTCGTTTCAAATGCTAAATCATGTTAATGTGATGTAAACATTTATTGAAGATTATTGTGGCGGAAAACGAAATTTCTCAAAAAGATCTCCGCATTAACTTATTTGTTTTCAATATATTAAGTCCGTCCTGTCACCCATTTCCACAAACAATCGAAATACTTTTTCATAGTTGACTTATAGTGATGTTTCGTGTGTATTTGACTTCTTGTCGAAATTCTTAGCTAAACAATAGTTCTTATATATTTAAATCTCAAAGTTTAATGGTCTCGCGGTAACCGATTGGATTAGAGCCGCGATGATCTGATCATTGACGCGTCTTGGTATCTTTGTATCATGTGAATAACCTACATGCGGTCAGCTGTATTCAGAATAGATCCATTTTCACCGGAAATTCAGTATTTTTATAATTCACTATCTAGGTGAGTGTGAAATTTGGGTGAGGGTGGCGGGTGGTGGGTGTGGTCGTGAGGGGTGCGCAGGGGTTATGGGGTGTTGGTCGGTGGAAGAAGTTTTAGTTTGTGGGGGGTGGGTATCCAGGGTGTGTGTGTGGGTATGTGATTAGAGCTGGGAGGAATGTGTTATTCAAATAGCTGTTACTATAGTCGTTTATTAATGAACTGGTAGTTTGCCATGCTGGGCAGGAACACCGCACATATATGATAAAGATTATTATTGTATAATGGCAACATATCTAATTTTGCGATGATTATTGCTTTCTTAATTGCAATCGGGAAAAATGTTATTTTGGTAAGTCCATTCTTGAATCTGTTTGTTTATGTTCATGGATGTCCTGAGAAAACCAGTATCTATTTGACTCTATGTTGTGATGTGGAGATTGCATGAGACCCTACAGTGCGAGTCAAAAAAAAACCACTACATTCAGAATAAAAAATAATTAAAAATAGTAAGAATTGTTTTGATTCAACGTTTACAATGGTTATAAAGAGGGATAACCAGGGCTTTCAGCAAACGTTTATTTGGGTAATTTGGACTTTTGGAGGAAGAAGTTAAGCCTATTGTGCCTGAGTGAACTTAAAATCCAGGTGGCCGATTTGAGCCAAATCAAAGATGCATTCGCTTACATAGAGTCACATGGTCTTCAGCAGTTGATTTGAGTACAAACATTTAACACCACTGATTGTTAAACAATAGAAGGTGGGAGCGTAATTGAAGGATTATAAAAATAATAATCCCAGAGATTACAAAAGAAAATGCGAGTAAAAAAAAAGGTCCATCCCAAAATAAGAAGTTCAAGATAGCACAGTTCCTTTGGTTCAGGCAAGATTTTTCATGTTTTAACCTACACACGAAACTTGGAGCAAAAGTGAGACCATAGAAAGTTTTGTATTCCGCTTGAAAACAACCATCAGTGCCGATAGTGAAATTTAAGTTTTAATTCGAGTTATTTACAGAAAACCTTCAGCTTTAGTTCTTTCTTGCAAGTTATGGTTGCTGAGTATATGTATGTGTGCAAATAAATTACCTTTAGAGATGTAAAACAAAAATCTCTGACAGTTTCATTAGTTCATGATCTGAGACATTGATATGGGTATTTTCAATAACTGACTATTTATGATTGAACAATGGTTATTATTTTTTAAGATATTTACTTATAATATACACAATAGACCATTTATTCAAAATGATATGTTTTTGTCGAGAAGAAATCGATACCATCTGAAATTGCATGTGTGACTTGGCTTTGCTATTATGTGTTATGGTATACGTCGGGTCTCAGTCTCTCCGATGTATGGCTAAATCGGCCAAACTAATTTTTTAGGTCTCTCCGCAAAATGACATAGTTCTGAACCCAAAGTCCGAAAGACACCAATAAAATCTTCTGATAGCACTGGGGGCCTGTATATCCCTGTAAACAACCAAAGCAAACATTGAAGAAAAAGAACGTTAACCTTTGAAGAAAGAAAAAATCTTTACTGAATGTAGGGGTTTTTATTGACTCACCTGTATCTTATTATTGGGCATGCTATAAATTTCGTTCCTGAGGCGTAAGACATACATACAATCAAAGATATAGAATAAACGACATCAATTACAGGCTGTCACCAAAAAAAGTTGCCACCACACTTTCCATTTTAAAACGGAAAATATCAAAAATACACAATCACAAGTTTTTCCTTTCTTCTACAGAGGGTGAGGTTAGTTGTAACTGGTAAGGAATTGAATTTGTATTTGATAAAATTTCCGCGCAAATCAGTATAACACTAGTCACACAAAATCAGGACTGTTCAAAGACAAAAAAATGAAAGTATAATGATGAAGTTATGATCAGTAAGCTCTGACTTTAAGATAAGTATAAAGAAATACACTTTCGAACCATATATTTTGTTAGAGAGAACCATGAGAGTACAGCAACCTGGAGAGAGTTTTTATGGTATGAGGATAATGAACGCAAATTCCTACCAACACCTTGATACTTTGCTTTTCAAATTCAAATTTTTATTGACCTTCAACAAATTAGAAATGCACAAAGATAGTGCAATATTTTTTAAACATTCTTGGATTTGGAGTTTTATTCTGGTTGCATTTACATTCCTTCTGGCTATGATTTTAAACAGATTACCATTTTGTAATATATTCATAAGCTCCATTTCCTTGACGTGCAAATAAAATTTGTTATGTGTATTATGTATGAAAAAAGATAGATATGTATTCATTGAACTGACTGATTATTGTTGGGACTATAAAAAACTGTGTCGATTAAAACTAGACTTCCTTTGTTTAGTTAAATCTGTGTTTTGTTTCTTTTGGTCAAGTTGCAATATTGTCAGCTTCAAGACAGCATGGTATAAATGCGCGAAGCAACTCTGCCAATGCATATTAAAGGGGCACAAATCGATTTTGGGTTGTTATCGCAGGAAAGTAAATTGATTATATGCGCAGGGATTGACAAAACAATAAGATAAAACAAACACCATTGGAAAACCTGGTCTTTGTTCGTAATATTATGCCATAAGATTGACTATTGATGAAAATGTCATATTTAAAACCAATTTTCTGATTGTTACACTTTTTTGAGACAGGCTTTGTAGACTCCCCAGAACTGAACAAAATGATCTGTGCAGCTGGAGTAATTTTGTTCTCGCCGTACATTGTTGAGCTGTGTGTTTAGATCCGTTCTTTTTAAAAATTTACCATGTTGAGTTTTCTAATTTTTCTAAAGGTTGGCTTATGCAGGTGTGGCAGGAGATATGGTCTCTGTGCTCACAGTCCGGTAACAATGGTGAACAATAGGGCAGAATCGATTCATTGACTCTTCAAAACGCAACATTAGATTGCCACGCTTTATTTAATTCCGTTGTCTCTATGGAGCCCGGACTATGATTTCTGCCGGACTATGATTACTTTCACACGACACTCATCACCCCCGGTCAAAGCTATTTTGACCAGAAAGTGTTAACGACGCAGGCCCGGATCCAGGTTACAAAACCGGTCAGAGAAGTGGTTTTAACCGTTCAAAACCTGTCAAAAACTGATTTTAATCACAGTTGAATAAATTATTAGACATAACTTTTTGGTATAAATGTTTTTGACCAGCTGCAGTTTTTCGATTCGCAGACCACTCATATCTTTTGAAGCTACTCCTATCTTTTGACCTGACTGGTTTGGACCATGCATGCTTTATACTAGACTAGTTTTTCTCGCCAGGTATTTGACTTAGTTTTGACCAGGTTTTGACACCCAGAACATTTTGCACTGTTTGCATCTCGTTGTGTCCATCGTGGTTTTTTTGCCTTGTATGCATTTAATTTATAGTCGTGTTTTGGTTCAGGTTTTGACCTGTCATGCATGTGGCGTTTTTGACATGCTTTTGACCAGGTCTTGTTTATGAATACTATCAATTTTTTAAACTAATCTCTATAGGTCATGCTGGGTAAATTAAAATGTTCCATTATCATAATATCATATGCAACCTTTCCATGAAATTAATTTTTACAAAATTGAAATGAAGGCATTTTGTTCTCACTTATACTTATAAAATATATAAAAATTCGATTTAAACCAGTAGTCTAGTTTTGAACACTTACGATCAGTACCTCAGAATGGGACCCTTACATTACGTGACCAAGGGGGTTTTCACTCCGTTAGTGTAGCCCAAGGGGGGGTTTCCATGGACCCCCTAAGGAAACCACTTTCCCGAAGGGAATCTTTTTGCAAGCGAACTTTATAACACATGTGAAGGTCATAAGACAAACCCCAATCAGCACAAAAAAATGAAATTTGTTATTTTGGCTCGTGCAAATTAGGGGCAAACAGTGTTTTTTCAATCAAAACACGCGAAAATTGGTAAAAACGACGGTAAATTCAAATGAGCCTTGCGCTTACCCCAATCATTTTGAAACCTTATTTTAATGTTGATAGCTATTCTAGAAGAACCCAATTACTATGAATTTAACACCAAACTAGCAAGTTGAGGGAATCCTTATTTTTTATCGGGTGTTTGCAAAATACACGTACATTTTCCCATATAGTGGTAGCATAACGGTTTGGCATCATCCATGATGAAATTGTTTGTTTTCAGCAATACGGTTGTTTTTTAATGTTACTATATTTTTACTTACATGTAATGTGGAACTTATATCAGCAAAAAAAATTTGCTTTGTTCTTGGTTTCTTATTCTATTTTTAAAAAGTATTCTGAAGTGACGTCCGTTAGTGACCCAAGGGGGGGGGGTTCCATGGGACCCCCACTAATTAACCTTAACGGCTTGCCGATTTATTATTTTTGGTATGAAAAGAAGCGCAGTTTAAATTAAAAGCATACAAATTACAAAAAATTTCGGATCAAAAAGCCACGCGTAAGCGGCCACGCGAGAAACAAAATTTTGGGGTCCCTATGAACCCACCCCCCCCCCCCCCTTGGTCACTTAAAAGTTTTTAAACTTACAGCCTGCCTCAGATTACAAAGGAAAATCTATGTAATGTCACTTTATTTGAAGAAAGGAAATTTGACTTTTTGTGCATATTTATTGTACACATTAGGTTCTTGAACTCACTTTTAATGCGTTCAAAGCCTCCCGGTTAGAAACCGGGTGTAAAGCAATTAAGTCCTGGCGGGAGCCATAGTCCTGGCTCCATAGACATACACTAAAAAAGCATGAACCTAATGTTGTCATGAAGATTCAACTGAATTGAGTGCCATATTCCTTCACCTTTGTAGCCGGACGGTGAGTGCGCCGGACTAAATTACTTCTACACGGTTTAAACTGGTCAAAACCCTTCAATCCTATAAATTGTTTTTCTATAACGCAGTTGATGGTATTTCTTTGAAATTCGTACTCTGCAATGTGGCAATGGCTCATGAACACCTGTGTGGAATGCCAAATATTGCAAAGGTGAATACGGCGGTCCGGTAAGTATTTCCCCACGGTGTAGTCTGTGTCACTGCGAAAGATATTATCTAACTTGATACTGCGTGAGAGACTAACGTTATCAGTCCGTCATAGAGAAATGTATGGTAAATGAAACTAAATCTCAAATATCTCCGGAAAACGAAGAGGTTCTGTGGATGTTTTTGCATCATAGGGTCCGTTACTATGTTTTGTTTTGAATATGTATCGTAATTGGCTCTGAACCTATAGAACCTAGCGAGAAAATTGAACGTTTTGTCGGGTACTTCGGTGCTCGCTGAAACGAAAAAGTGAACACGCAATCGCTACGGCCGCATTCATTTTTCCCCACAATGCCTTTCGATATTTTTCCAGTCTTGAGAATTTTTCAATTTACGCCAACTTTTTCACTTTTTGAAACAGGATTACGTACTTACCGGACGGCCGTAAAAGGTGATAGTCTAACAATACTGTTGGGAGTCGGAAATTGACTTGTATCGAAATTCTTTCCCTCAATACAATGGGTGATGCAAACCCGTGATCAACATATTTATTAACATAAGGAGAGGTATTTTTACGTCAGGGGGAAGAGAAGATTTGAAAAACAATGGTAAGCGAGAGGAGGGAATATGAAAATTTTCTTAAAGAAAAGCGGGAAATGTTCTTTTAAATGGAGAAATCAGGGGAATGCGAAATATTTGATTGGAAGCGAGGGGGGAATACGAAATTTTTCGCTAAAAAAGTAGACGCTGCAGGATTCTCTTATTTTTTTTTAATAATTAATCCCTTCCTTGCTACCTCATTTCTCACTAACAAAATTATTAAATTCGTCTGTTAAGTTAAGCTGGATTGGTTGATCGGCATTTCATAAATATTGCCGTCTCTTAAAATACAACGTGAGAACTGATTGGTCAAATATAGCTTCAAATATAGCGTCGAATTCCCTGCCACGCGATGAATTTCTAATTTACCAGGCGGTATCGCATAACTTCACTATGGTGGTCAATTTTATTCATGAATAGTTAGCCATGCTCGCCAGGATAACAGATTATATAATCAGATTATTATTGTATAATGACAGCATAAATACATTTTATTTTGCAATAATCATTATCTGGTTTATCCAATCGAGAATTTGTTATTCAAATAGCTTTACTATAGTCGTTTATTCATGAACTGGTATTTTGCCATGCTGGGCAGAACACCGCACATTATATGATAAAGTTATTATTGTATAATGGCAACATATCTAATTTTGCGATGATTATTATCTTTCTTATGCAATCGGGAAAATGTTATTTTGTTAAGTCCATTTCTTGAATCTTGTTTGTTTATTGTTCAATGGTGTCCTTGAAGAAATGTGCCCTTATCTCATTGACCATGGTGTTGTGATGTTGAAGATTGCATGAGACTACATGCGAGTCAAAAAAACCCTACATTCAAATAAAAACTAATTAACATAGTTAAGAATTGTTTTTGGTGTTGAATGCAAACGTTTGCAATGGTATAAAGAGGGATAAACAGCTTTAAGCAAACGTTTATTGGTGTCATTTGGACTTTGGGAAAGAAGTTACGCCTATTTTGCTGAGTGCCTTAAAATCCTGTTTGGCCGAGTTTGACCCAAACATAGATGCATCGTTTACATAGTAACATGGTCTTAGGCAATGATTGATACAAACATTTAAACACCAAATTATTGTTAAACAAAGAGTGGAGAGTAAATTTGAAGGATTATAAAAAATAATATCCCCAGAGATTTACAAAAGAAATGCTAAGTAAAAATAAGGTCAATTTCCAACTAAGAAGTTCAAGAATAGCACAGTTTTACTTTGGTTCAGCAGATTTCATGGTTTTAACCTACAACTAAACTTGAGAGCAAAAGTGAGACCATAGAAGTTTTGTATTCCGCTTGAAAAAACCATCAGTGCGATAATGAAATTTAAGTTGTTGAATTCCGATTTTATTTACGAAACCTTCAGCTTTAGTTCTTCTTGCAATTTTATGGTTGCTGAGTATTAAACTGTATTTGTGCAAAATAATTACCTTATCAGATGTAAAAAAACAAATCTCGGAGCCGTTTCATTATGTTCCTGAACTGAAGACATTGATATGGAGTGATTTTCAATCAACTGACTCTTTATGATTGAACAATGGTATTTGATTTTTTTGAAATATTTTACTTATAATTATATTACCAATAGACCATTTTATTTCAAACTGAATGTTTTTTGTCGAGAAGAAATCGTACCATCGAAATTGCATTGTGTGAAGTGTCTTTGCTATTATGTGTTATGGTATACGTCGGTGTCAGTCCGCATTGTATGGCTAAACTCGGCCAACTGAATTTTAGGTCTCTCCGCAATATTGACATAGTTTCTGACCCAAAGTCCGAAAGACACCAAATAACAATCTTCTGATAGCCTGTTATCCCTGTAAAACCCAAAGCCACATTGAAGCAAAAATAACTTAACCTTTGAAGAACAACTCTTCCTGAATGTAGGGTTTTATTGAACTCACACTGTATATATTATTGGCATGCCTCATAAATTTCGTTCCTGAGGCGTAAGACATACATACAATCCAAAAGAAATAGATAAGAAACGACATTCACTTACAGGCTTGTCCCCAAAAAAAGTTGCTCACCATCACTTGTCCATTTTAGAAACGAAATATCAAAAATACAAAATCACAAGTTTTTCCTTTCTTCTACAGAGGGTGAGGTTAGTTGTAACTGGTAAGGAATTGAATTTGTATTTGATTAAAATTTCCGCGCAAATCAGTATAACTAGTCACACAAAATACAGGACTGTTCAAAGACAAAAAATGAACACGATTGTAATGAAATTAGTGGTATTTTTGCACACTTCGTGCACACTTGTTTTAGGAATGGAGAGCACCATGTCCTTAGAATGCCACAACCGAAATGTTTAAGGATTGCCCTTGCTTCCCTGTCATCCGTAGATTCAGTGCTTCCAGTAGATATAGGCGATTTTGTTGCAAGCCCCTTCCCCTGGCTTGAAAACGTGCCTTGCCACTGACGTACCTCTCCACAACACCTTCATTTTTTTCTTGACTGGTCAAATTTCTTTTTCAGAATATTTTGAGTAATGGAGGTCGCCGCAAGCTAAGTGTCAAGAAATGGGGTCTCGGGACAAAAAGGTTGGGAAACCCTGCATGGCAATGTTACCTGGCTGGGAGAAAATAAGCAGGGATATGTATCCAGAACAGAGTTAAGACTGGACTGTGGTGTGGGGTGAAGACAAACACCTCATCATATTCCCGCCAGAATTTCGGCAAGCTGCTGTTACGCCAAATTGAGTGCCAAAAAGCTTGATATTACGGTACATTAAATGATGGGGTACAAATTTTCGGACTGCTGCCCCCTTCGTCAAGGGGGAAATGTTAGTACAGGGAAAAATTTAAAATCGAATCAAATTGTGTTTTAATGTACACTAACGCGTTCGTCTCCTTGGGGATTAGAAAAAGTATATATTTGCCTAGGCTCCAACCCAGGTTTAGTTAAAGCGGTATAGCCCCTTAATGGTTCAAGGTCAGAAACCATAATAGAGGCTAAAGGCTAGAGTTCCAACGGCCATTTTGATTCACGAAGATTGTTGGTGGACGAGTAAATGTTACCTCCCAAACCAATTACATCGTAAACCTAACCTTACAGTATGGAAAAATACTTTATCGTTGATTTCGCCATGCGACCCTTGGATATAACATAATTCTTAGACATCCAGAACATCGTCAGGCATGTGGTTTGTTCAGAAAGTTTTGTCCTTTTTCAAAATGGCGTCCAAATAGTGTGGGCTTGTATATGTTCGTAGTTGCTATGACGAGTTTTACGCTTTTAACACAGTAATATTTCACAGTTGTAATATTTTTAATAATATGCATTTTTTTACCTCGCTGGGTGCGAAACACCATCCGCCAACTCGCTCGTTTTTGTCTCGCTCCCGAGTTTGCTCAGAGCAAGACTAAGCAATCACTCTTTCTGTATGTGCATGTACACCCCTAACAAGGCAGGCCGTAACCACAGTTTCTTTCTTGACACTCTTCTATAGACCACAATATACCACAACATTTCAATGGGAGTCCAAAAAAATCACACTGTGGTATTTTGTGGTATAAAGCCTTGTGAGGGATAGTTCTATGTATGTAGTGTGTCCGGTTTAAGTTTTGGTTAAAAGTTTAGAATTTGTTATCTCCTGCTGCCCAAACGCTTAGGCCAATTATAGCCAAACTTGATCAGAAGAACCATTGGTCCAAAGTTCATAAGTGGTGTACTCCGATTAGAGGGAGAGGTCATGTGAGCCGATTAGAGGGACATTCTTTGAAGATCTATCCATTTTGCTTGCTACAAATCAAATGCTACGATCACCAAATTGGTCAATATAAGCACTGACCGAAGACCCATATGAGCTGTACGTTGATTGTGGTCAAAGGATTATAGGGGTTTCTGTCATATTGATTACAGTTTTAGGTAGGCTGTTTTAGATCAATTCATTTTTCTGTCACACACACACAAATCAAATGCTACGATCACCAAACTTTGTCAGGTTCATTATGTGGTGTACTCTAAAAACGTGTGTGCCGTTTAAAGGACATTCCTTGAAAATCTATCAAATCGTTTTTCTGCCACAAAGCAAATGCTATGATCACCAAACTTAGTCACTATAAACACTGACAAAGGCCAACATGAGGTATACACAGATCGGGGTCGAAGGTTATGTGGGTGGATTAAAGGGACATTCTGTTATCCTCGCATTCTGAAGTGGTACATGTGCAAATGTTAAAGCGGCACTGGCACATTTTCACAAAATATGAAATTTCTTCAATTGCTCTCAAATGATAGTCCTAGGCCATTGGAAGAACAGAGATATATTTTACACATAAAAATAACATACCCAAAACAGATAGGGACATTGATATGAGGATAAAGACATCCAGGTAATTTGTAGGCCAACTTTTAAGTTTTCCATAACTTTAATCAAAAAATGTGTATATACATGATATTTTGACCTCCGTACTCGTAGATATTAAAACCACAAAGGTTATAGACCGATCAAACTAGTGTGCATAGCGTTGTAAACATGCATACGGCGTGCGTGTTCTTGTGTTAAACGCCATTTTCGTCGTCTGCTGAATTTAACGTCGCCGGCGACCTTAATTATCAAGCGTTCTGTTTACCCATAAGGAAGCTGATTTGGTCTTAATCATTTCGGGTGAGGGCTTTTGTATAAAAGCCTTACAACCATGCAAAAATATCGACTTTGAAAAATCTTGAGGGCGCACTATTTTTCAAATGTGCCAGTGTCTCTTTAAGCATTTTCTGATCGCGATGAGGGGTAAGACACGTGGTTCGAGAACCGTCATGTTATTTTATTGTTATCAGCGAAAATAGCGTAATCGTGCGGATTCTAAATAAATTGCCGGGAATGCCCGGAGGCCTTGGTAGAAACAGGCGAGATACTGGTAGTTGAGTTTTGAAGCAGCCCCGTAAAGTGGGTTCATACTTCATCGGCAGACGTCCGCAGACGCTAGTCTTTCGAACACGCTTTGCGCGGCGGATGTAAGAACATTACTGTGCGTAAAAAGCATGTTCGAAAGGCTAGCGTCTACAGACGTCGGTCGATGAAGTATGAACCCACCTTAACGATTTTTTTATCATTGAAATGTAGCGGGGTCTTCGGTCTTACTTCTCCCAGTCATACAGGTAAATGTAGACTTGTCATCGATCTGTTTATCTGACCTTTTAGCTTTAAACGTCACACTGATGACTTATGAACATGCACACTTTATTTGAATGATCGTGTGGGTATGAGGTTGTGTTGTGTGTATGTAGGTGTAGGGTGTGGATTATATGTGTGTGTGTTTAGGGCGCATGATTGGAATTAGCTTTTAAATATGTGGTGTGTGCACGTGTATTTTTAGGTGTCGGTTGGGTTTTATATTTATATATTTTTAGGCCTATCTGAGGGTGTGTGTTGTGGGTTGGGTTGGTGCGTGCGTGCGTACACTGTTAAAATAAACCTGTAAAAAAACAGGCATTTGACTGGCAGCTGGGACTCACTACAGGCAGAACGTAAAATAACTGGAGCCGTAAAAATACGAACCATTGAAATAAGGAACGTAAAATAACGCGTAAAATCTCAGCTTCAACGTTATTGTTGGTTTTTGACTTGTTTAAACAATATTAAGAATTAAAACGTTATTACAATCCTCTGACCAAATGTTCACGTTGTATGGTATTACTATATGGTATTACACAAACGTTACATTTACGTTACCACGTGGTTGTAAAAAAGTTATATTCAGGCAAACAATTTTGAGAAAAAAGGCAATAAACAAAGGAAAACGTGAAGAAATAAAAATTTAAAACAGTTTATATATTTTGTTTTATATGGTAATGTACACATTCTAATGTCACCAATTACTTAATCATCATATGAATAAACTTAATACATGTACCTTACACAGATTCGAACCAGGGCCTTATGATTACAAGTCCTAAACCTTATCCACTACACTACAAGACTTAACTGATAGCATATGCTAAAATTAAATATATATACGTGTGTGTACTACTTTTTTTCAAATTAAACTAAATATGTTACAAAAAAGGAGGAAAAGAGTTTTTAAAACTCTTTTTAAAATGATAGTGAAATAAGATTTTGCATTTTTTTTAATGACGTTACTTACGACGTTATTTAACACATTTTTAAGGTAAAACGATTTTCATAGTTCGTATTCTTACATTAAAAACAAGTAAGTTACAAAAGAACGTAATATTACGGAAAATATAATAACGGCCAGCGTATAAATACTATCTTTTTCAAAATATGTAGTATTATTTTTTAGCCACTGTTTATTTACATTTTCCTGCTTCCAAATTGTAATTTTATGTTAAGTATAGGTAATAAAGCGTGAAGATTATTGAATAATTGGGGTTTACCGTAAATTAAAAGGTAAAGTCTGGTAAAATTAGGAACATTTTTAACAGTGTACATGTAATTTGATGAGCTGGTATCTTTATGTAATTTTATATGTCCAGAGCTTTGATCTATTGAAATAGCGCTAATAAATACCTGTCATTATTATTATAGGTGTAATCTTTCGTTTAAAGGGAGACGAGGCGATTTTGCTGATGATATGAATTCTCTAAATTTACACTTGATTGTTGCAGAACATCTACCGAGAACATTTCAAAGGTTTATTGGACAAACAAGTAGATGACAAAACCAAAAAACTAAGTTTTGAATTTACTTGCTGTTCTAACCCGCCCTAGAGAGAGAAGCAGAAAATAATAACTTCTTTTACATAAATTCGGCGTTTTTGGAATATTCACTTCAGGTGAGATTTTATTGCATTGGTAATCGTTCTCTAAGTATGGGAAAAACGGTTTCGAAACACTTGGCCGCATTTTTTTCTGGAAATGTCCCGTGTCTCCTTTGGAGCGAAATCTAAGAATTTGCTTGTCATATTTACCCAGAAATTCCACATTTTTGCTTTGAACACCTGAAAGATCTGAAATATAAACATCTGTGCACTCTCCGTGTAATCTACCAATTAGCGATGCGCAAAATTGACTCCTCCTGCCACACAAGTTGGGTCTCTAGAGAAACGTTTAAAAGTGTCTTATGCAAAGCTATTAGCATGAGTGCACTCTCGACGCCAGAGATGTTCCCGACAGGCCAAAACAAATGGTGAATAGCTACTTCCGTGGGTAATATTCATTCGCTGGTTTTCCAAGTAACCTCCGAACCATCCGAGCTTTTAGATTATTCCCATTCTTGTTCTAATAACATCACGATTTAATCTTTACTTCACAACACTTTGTGCAAATATCTATGTTCTGGTATATTTGTCAGCGAGATGGCGACAGACTGATATGATAAATTCCCCGCGAGATTGTTTGACACTTGTAGTGGCAGTCTGACACATGTAGTGGGAGTCTAACACGATATATTCAGAAACCCTCACCCTATGCATCAGTGGTCACT
>JAMKCH010036420.1:0-14137 GCA_023653785.1 Ophioderma brevispina
TACATGTTGTATGCAGAAAACCATAATGTTTGTTTAAAAAACAACTAACCTATGTCAGATCTGGCTTACATTACTTAGAAGATTTTGCTCTTTGTGAGCCATTGCATGATATATTATAATTTTGCCAATTCCTTTAACCGTGGTATTTTTCTCCATATCCCCATCTTCCCTCCCTCTCCGTCCAACCGAAGCCAAACAAATCTCAAAATTATTACGAATCATTGCAACGAAGTAATGCGGCGTAGATCAACCTTTTGTTACGAAAAGGACACAATATAAAATCTTAAAGAGCGTTATAATTTAAATTAACGATTTCATTAGAAGACCCCCCCTCCACCGTGTGTAACATTAAAATGGGTAATAACCAACACATTGACAAGACACAATATAACAGAAAAATCCATTCGCCAGACGTAAGCAGATAAATCTCGATATTCCAAAATTCTGTGAAGAATCAGCACCCTATTTTGGTAGAGATCATTTCGGTATTTGTCCGAATTAAGCTATGTCGCGTATGTTGCTATTCCTGTTGGGGTGGTGGCATTGGGCCAATTCCTTGAAACCGTGTTTTAATTTTCCTCCATACCCCCATCCCGCTGCACTACATCTCAAAGTATTACGAATCATTTGCATCTGAGTAATCAGCATGGACAAAACTTTGTATCACAACCTTTTGTTCCAGCAAGTCAAAATAAACAATATGAAAATCGTTTAAATGCGTTATATATTAATTAGGATTTTAATCAAACTTCTCTTCTTTTTTTAAAAAAAGAAAAAACCTAAAAAATTAAAAAAAAAAAAAAAAACAATATTACAGAAAAATCCATTCCCGACTAAAGCAGATAAATCTCGAATAATTCCAAATTCTGTGAAGATAAGCACCCCTATTTTGTAGAGATACATTTCGATATTGTCCTAATTAGCTATTTCGCGTATTTGCTATTTCCTGTTGGGGGGTGTATTGGGGCCAATTCCTTGCACCGTGGTTAATTTCTCCATACAACCTCCCGCTGGCACTGCATCTCAAATTAATACGAATCATTGCAATCTAAAGTAATCCGGCATAGACCAAACGTGTGTATCACAACCTTTGTTACAGCAAGTAAAAGGACAAGTGAAAATCTTAATGCGTTATTACTATTATTTATGGATTTCACCATACGAAACCCCCAGACCCCCCCCCCCCCACCGTGTTAACGGAAAATATCTATTAAAACATATATTTCTTATGGATAAATAAACAAAACATTACAAGACCAATTTAATGAAAATCCATTTAACCGGACGTAAAGCCGATAAATCTTTATCTCAATCAAATTATTGTGGATGAATAGCACCCTATTTTGTAGAGATCAATTCGATATTTGTGATATTTCTTCCGCCTATTTTTTTTTAAATTCTTATTTTGCATTTTTTTGCCAAGATTACTCTATCATCATCATTATCTATATGGCAAACGTTGAATCGCTTTATATATACAGATACCTCCGATTATCTGTCAGATGATACACTTACCCCGAATACTGGTTTCTACAGGGGGAGTCCAAAAAAAGTACCACAAAGTGAGCGATTTTTCATAGAACACCCTACGTGTATTCATATATTTTTCTCTTATACTACCTTCCCTGTTTTTGTGTTCGCTCTCATATGAAAATACTGCATTAAATTGATAACGCTTCAAAAGGTTACAGTTGCGGAAGTGAAGTTACCCGATATGAAGACCAACAAGTACCGCTTAAGTACCCAAGAGTGCTCCTTGGTTTTACGTTCCAGCCTGGGGATTTGCGCATATCCTGCCCATTAATTACCCATTGGAATAAATGTCAGGGAGCACCAGTGACGTAACCAACCTTGGGTGGGGCGTGGGAGGAGCAAGGGGTAAGGGTGAGACCCTCACTCAAAAATCGTTGCACCTCCTGGCCCCAATAGAGATCAGGAAAGTAATAATTTGATAGTATCACCTTTGAAATAAAGTGTTTTAGTGATGTCCCCAAGTAAATGGTTCCATCGCCTGGTCCCTCCCTCCCCAAATGAAAATGTCTGGTTACATCCGGTTGGTAAGACTTGTAAAATGAACCGTATATCAAAACATATCAAAAATAATATCTAATAAAACAATATTGGGACTTGAAGCAACAATATGCAGCATCTTTTTTTTCATTCTTTTCATGCTTTTTGATTCCACGTAGTAAACTTCAAATTCCATGTAATCCCTCTAGGGAAGGGATAACAGATACAGCATGAAAATGTTCATTTAAAAACAGCGTTTTAATTTCAAAATATTCTGCATTTCATTCAACACATGTCCCGCGTAGCATTTGAATATGGCACCAAAGAAATCACCTGTTACTTATTTTTAAAGCCCTCACGCTGCGCAGTAATGAGGCTCATGTGTACATCATGGAACATTTTGTTCGTGGCAGAAAATGGATACCTTCACAAAAATAACTGTAGCCTTTGAATGCTTGATCGTTTTAACAAAAATAAAATTATGTGAAAGCTTCTCAAAACAGACTATCCACCAGAATTAATTTGGTAAATTCCTTTAAGGTTTCTTCATAAAAAAATCCCTCTTTGTGGTACTTTTTTTCTGACTCACCCTGTACTTTTTCATTTAGCCTTTTATACGCTTCACTTTTGGCACCCCCACATCAACGGACAAGAAGATAATTTTACAACAGCAGTTTTCTTTTGGGTATCCAAAGAATATGTTACTAACCATATCGAGGTCACAATTCGCATATCTTGCTTGAGCCGGGTCCACTTTTCTAGCGACTTTGGACCAGGGGGTTCCCCTAGCCCTATAGGCCATTTTGTTGTACTGTAAATGGAATCCCGTGAAAATTTAAAATTGACCCTCTTGAAAAGTTGAAATTCAATTGGAAGCCAAACTTGGTTTATGTGATATTACATGGAAACCCTTATTTATTTATGAGGTAAAAGCCACACGCAAGATCAAAGGTCATAATGAGGCATATCATTCACCAACCGCGATGGCTGGGGACACTAGCTGTCTGAGGACTGCGATATTTTTAAACTTTAGAACATTTTGAAATGGACCACAAGAGTCACGACATACCAATGTGCCCGAAATCTAAACCCAGTTTGTGGCGCACCTCTTGCCCGGCAATTTTCATTTCAAATTCCACTCTTAATCATTATAACTTTTACTCCATAATCCTACAGAGTCATGCTGCTCTAATCCCAAACCTTGAGCTCCCTGTAATCCTCTCTGCTGTTTCTGCACCTGCCGCAGTAAGAACCCTAGCTGCCCACCCCACCGTGAGTCTTGACCCGTAGAAACATATTTCGTAAGTGACGATGACTGCTGTTGCGATCTAGAAAACTACCCCTGTCTAGAGCTCGCTTTTTAACTGGATGTCCTGTGTTTGAGTCTGGCCCAGATGCATGCTGGGGTACTAGATGTGTACCAAGTCTGAACTTTGTCTCTTTCGACCTGAGACGCTTTACATCTGCATCTAAATAGTGTTCATGCATGCTAATCTTTGGTTAGCTCCTTCTCGTGTTAAAATCCCTGGAGGTGGTGGGTTCACCTCCTTGTGGCACTGTCTGCAAGCTTCCTGAAGGAAGGTGAGGACCAAGTTCTTTTGGATGAAGTTAGTGTGGGGAAGTTTCGGAGGTTGTCTTCCGCTGTGGGGTTTTGCCCTCTGGTAGGGATTGAATCCATGGGTAGTGTGGCATGAGAAGAAGGTCAGTCGAGGAAATCAGATCGGGCCGCGTCGGGAATGGTCCATTCTGCCTTGGGGAGTGTTTTTGGGTTGGAGTGGCAGCTGCGGAAATTAAGTCCCGGTTGGGCAGTACTCTCTGCTGAACAGCAAGCGTGATTTTTGCAGATTTCAGAGGATCCTGATTCAGTTCTAGTATTTGATTGGTTTGCATTTGACATTGTAGAAAATTGTAGATTCAATCCTTTCGGAGCTTGGTGGTTGTTCTTCCCTGCCATGATTTGAACCACTCGACACTCTGCATTGCAGTTCTATCAGGCTAGAAGACTCTTGTAGAGATTCTGAAGACACATCACAAAATTTGAAACAAGCATTTATCTGCCAATCATTGGTTTGTCTATAACAAAAGAATTTAACTCTATCCCTGAAACCCTCGAGCTCATTCTGAGCAACTTTGGGGAAATAATCCATCTTGAGTGTCTACTGGCAAATTTGATTGGTTGTGCATGGGTTATCTGATATATTTAGCCAACAGAAGACATGGTGAGAAAAGGTTAGAGAGCTCTAAAGGTTTATATATATAATAATAGAAGGTTCTTTTGATTGGTTACTCAGAGGTTATATCAATGCTAATATCATGTAATGACCCAATAAGAGATACTGTAAGAAAGGGTGTAGACCTAGGAGGTTAAACACCACACTATTTCTGTGTACGAAGCATTCTTCAAAGCCTTCTCACACAATGACCCAGTAACCCCTAGATGAAGATACCAAAGCATTTTCAAAGTGTGGACCAGACAGACACAGACAGACGATCACCACAGCACAAAATGCTTGAGACAGTCTGTAGGACACAGCCTATTTCACTTCTGGTGCTGTTGCTGGACCAAGAGATTCTGACATTTAATGGCTGTCTGTAAATTTCGCAAAGGGTGGCTAGACTTTCACCATGGATTCTACTTTAAACGTTTACTATGCAAATATTCTAAGTCTGATTTCCAGAAAATACATTTTTCCCTCTCTGTGCCATTTTTTTTGAGCCATTTTAGTCAGCTAAAGTGCAATTATCCTTTTCTTTTCTGAAACCAGTTCAGAATGGCCAATAATATCCTTATATAGCCCATAATACAGAGAAAAACAAATGCAGCTATTTGATATGGGTATGCACAAATAGCTGCTTTACATGTTTGTTCTGTAGGAGTGGATGGTGGATGTGGATGCGCTGATGACAGCCCGAGTTTAAGGTATGGGTGGGTGAGTTTAGAGAATGGGAGAAGTTGTTACTTGGTGAGAATATTTCCTTTGAAGATTAAAGGAATATGGTGTATAAGAGTTCAGTGAGATCAGTGATGCTTTTGGATGGGAGTGAGACATGGTTGCCTGGTGAAAATGAGAGGGGTTTTGAGAGGGAGGAGAAGCAATGGTGAGAGCGATGTGTGGTGTGGAATTGATGGAAGGAAGAAGACTGAGGATTTGATTGCAGATGTTGTAGTGTGGGAGTAGCAGCGATTTGTAACACATCTCGAGTACAAAAGGTTTCAATGCTGAAGTAGTATGTAGACAAGCCTAGAGGGACCCCTTAGAACAGTCTTAAGGGCTGCATTGGTGCCTTAAGGAGGGGGGGCTAGCCAAAGTACCACACAGAATCAGTTTAAATCAATTTTGAGGACATCAACATATTGGTGTTCAAATGTTGGGTTGAGGTGATGATTGACAGAAATGACATTCTTAAGTGACGACTTTGGTGCAAAAATGCTAAGCAGGCCATAGGGGGCGATTTTTTCCCATTTAAATCAATCTTGGAGTAAGCGATTGAAACTTGGTTGGTAGAATATTACTTAGACTGTACTGATTAAGGATCTGTAGTTCTTAAGTGGCCATACTTGTGCAACATGCATTAAGGAGAGGGTCGATAGGGGGCGGCTCTCTTCAGGCTCATTTAAATACATGTTGAGTACATCTATGGAAACTTTGTGGAGATATACTACGACTGTCCTGATAAGGATATGTAGTCTAAGTGCCATAATTGGTGCAAAATGCATTAAGAAGGATCGATAGGGGCGCTCTCTAATGCTCATTTAAATCACATCGTGAGGACATTTATGAAACTTTGTGGAGATACGTAAGAATGTCCTGACTAAGGATCTGTAGTTCTAAGGGCCACACGTGAGCAAATGCAATTAAGAAGAGTCGATAGGGGGCGCTCTCTTAATGCTCATTTAAATCACATTCCTGAGTACATCTAGGAAACTTTGTGGAGATATACTTAAGACTGTCCTGACTAAGGATCTGTAGTTCTTAAGTGCACACTGAGGCGAAGCATTTAAGAAGGTCGATAGGGGCGCCGCGTCTCTAATGCTCATTAAAGACACTATCAGTGATTTGAAAATATTTTGAAATTGCAGGAATAGCTCAAAGTGAAGGAGAATTGGCTGTAGATTCTCGTAAGTTAACCTTTTCCACATGTATGGAATCACAGAAAAGGAAGAAAAAGGCAGTGTTCTATGTCGTTCCCCATTCAATTACGTGTTGTAGTAGAAGTGTCCGAACGGAGCAGTAATGACTAAAATTTCGATCTGTCCTTATTAGGTTGCTTCTGGTCTATCATTTGCATGGTATATAGGATACCTGTACTGTGCATACATGCAAAAATCTGATTTTTGATGATTTTGATTTTCTGATTTAGCAATCACTGCTAGTGTCTTGAAATCAATCCGAGTTACATCTATGAAACTTGTAGGAGATATACTAAGACTGCCCTGACTAGGATGGTAGTTTTAAGTGCCACACTTGAGGCGAAATGCATTAATGTAAAGATTTCGAGTTGAGCCGTCCAAGAAGTCGGAAATGGGAACGAGTTATCTGTGGGCGCCACGGAATGAGGAAGTGGTCATCCCACTGGACATTTTGCGATAGGCGGGTATGGAGACCGAAGGAAATCAGCGGTCATGGTTGCTGCCTCTAGCCGCAGGGCTTACAAGGGCTTCCCGAATTAACGAAAAGATGGTAAATCCCCCGACCTTCTCGTCCGTTTGATGCCGGGTACCACTTCAGGGCCATAACCGGGCACCAAGCCTCGGACTCCCTCCCGTTTGGAGAGAAGGACATGGTTTGATGTGGGTGTAAACTCCATCTTGGTGTTGAAAGAAGGTGAGCCCCTCAATGGAGAGGGCCTGAACCTTCCGAGCATCTGCGATCGCAGGCCACCGCTACCAAGCAGTCTTCCTAGCCAGGTCCAACAAAACTAAGTTTTGAGAGTGGCTCAAAATCCTTAGAGGCCAAGTGTTGCAAAACTATTGGTAGGTCCCACTCAGAGAGCAGCACTCGGGCCGGAGGCCTCTCAGAAAAAATGCCTTTAACGAGTGCCTTGAAAGAGCCGGACTGGAGGAGACTGTCATACCATCACCGAACCCGCGGTTGCACCCCGCAATGCAGGCCTATAAGCCTGTGCCGTTAGGGGGAAGGCACCCTCCTCAAAGACCTCCGTAAGGAAGTTCGCAATCTGGCCTACAGATGCCGACAGCGGATCAACCGATCGATCGGAACACCATCGGAAGAATCAGAGTAGTCTCGAATTGTAAGAAGGCCCGGCTAGAAGCTTTCCTTGCCCTTTGCAATCGAGAGCGGCAGCCCCTTTCCAGACAGTCACCCGCCTCCGCGTAGGCTCTTTTGAAGTCAAGCCGTTAGGCGGATGAGGTGGACAGGTCCAATATCGGACTTTCTTGACGTAGCTGGGGAACTGAGCAGGTCCCTCCTCTTGGAAAGGAGACTAGGATCTCGACTAGTAGGGCGAGGAGGCGCGGGAACCACGGTTGTCTCGGCGCACATAGGAGCCAACGAAGAAGCACGAGACATTGTCTGAACGAGAGACCTTTTTCCAAAACCGGCTGGGCATGCCACTGGCGGAAAGGCGTACCCTATTACGTTTGACCAATCTTCTATGGCACGCGCCACTTATCAATCATGGCGAGTTTTCCCCGCGCATGTCGAGTTTTCACGCGCTGTGTATTTTTTTCTCGCCATATGTTGAGTGTACAGCGTTATATGCCGAGTTACAAACAAGCGCTATCTGTCCAGTTGCCCTCTATAACATCGAGTTGTGGCTCCCTATATGGTGAGTTGACATAACTCCATGTCCATTTTTACGCTCCACGGATCAATCAAGGGCGCGTTTTCCCGCGCATGTCGAGTTCCAACCACGTGCTGTGTATCGAGTTTCCCTCGCCATCATATGGTCTATGTAACCAGCGTTATAATGTCCAGTTTCGCAAGCGCTATAAGTCCAGTTTTGCCCTCTAATAAACAGCGAGTTTTTTGCCATCTATATGGTGAGTTTGACTATCATCATTCCCAGTTTAAAATTCTCGACATGATTTTTTCTCACATGAGAAAACTGACTGATTTTTTGGTGTATGTGTAAAGTAAAAAAATCATGTGGAGTTTGCTCCTGTTTAGAAAAAAATCATGTCGAATTTGCTAATGTTTAAAGAAAGAATCAGTCGAGTTTTGCTCATGTTGAGAAAAAATCATGTCCAGTTTTGCACATGATTGCAAAAAATTATGTCCAGTTTTTTAACTCGGCATTATTTATTCTGGACTGATTTATGAAACTCGGCCCATAGAGTTCAAACTGGATAGGTCACGCTTGTAAACTCGACATATAGCGGGGTAAACTCGATATACAAAAACCGCTGAAACTCAGCCATGATTTGATACTTGGAGCGTGCAAACTGAATCTGCCGTCATGGCGTCTCGCCCCCGCAATCCCGCGCCTCTTCGTACACCCTCTCCCAAGAATAATACGTTGAAGCTGTTTGTTCCAACGGGATGTGAATAGATCCCCGTGGAAGTCCGGAGTGCTCCGCCTTCAGGGTGATGCCGTGGCGCGCACCACAACAGTGGCATAGCTTCCTGCTCTTCGTACCTCCCTCCTTGTTCAAGTGGACAATTACTGTCCGTTGTCGCAATCGGACTAGCAAGCCCTCCTGTGGAATCTGGGGCCGAGTCTGTTCAACGCCAGGAATACTGCCCAGAGCTCCAGCACATGATGTGCTGCCGGGCCTGCAATTTCGACCATTTGCCTGACACTTCCAATTCCTGGAAGTGGGCTCCCCACCCGAGTTGGAAGCATCCATCGTGAGGACAATAGAGACGGAGCTGGGATCGGGAGGGGACTCTAATCGGTAAGTCCTTAGTACCACTTAGTTTTGTTACAGTATTCCACAAATATTGACCCGCCCCAAACCCATTATGTGGCATATTGTATGTTGCCTCTAACTGTTTCAGCACAATATTTACAAATATTGGTCCAGTGAAGGGGTTTATAACACTTCTAATGTTGGTTACATACAGCGTTACAGCTGATTTTATGGACGGACAACAAAAGACCCAATACAAATGTGTGCTCACAAAAGTTCAAACCTTCAGATAAAAGAAGCCACAAGCTCCATGGCAAACATCAATGCACATATGTTTTGGACAATACAAAATAATTACTGTAACCAAAGACAAAATAATTTAAAGGTGCATTTCAATAGATTTCATATATCAGGGGTCCCACAAAAAGCAAAGCCCTAATTTGCACTGATTTTTTGCATTTTCCTAAAATATCTAAAGATGAAATGATTAAGATGCGATAATTTTGGTACAAAAGTGTTGAATTCTAACATTCCTCTAAGCAAATATGAAATTCATTTGTTTTATAATGTACACTGTTAGCAAAATCCAAATCACCGTTTGGTTTCACTCTAATCTCTATTAACATAATAATTTATATGGAAATCTTGAAATCTCTTGCTGTACCTTTAAAATACTTTTGCTGTACGAAATTGAAGTAAATTACAGTTATTTTTCAAAAAGTAGAGTTATTAATTATAGTATTTAAATTATAGTTTGAGTTATTACATAGTTTCTAAAGGTAAGTGGTTGCAATTAAGATTAACTAAGGGAACTGTGGGTGCATCTCTTTTTACATGAGATAGATTACCTGCAGCGATTTTGAAACAAAGTCAATGTATGTTGGTAATTTGGAGGTTTGGTGCTATGTTATTTCATTTGAGTCCCTGAATGATCGCCAAAAAAAGAAGCGTTTCCAATACAATCAGGGAATATACAAACCTAAGATTTGAGTTGGTGGTCAATTTTTTGAAACAAAACAGTCCTCACAGTGTGTTATATGTCCAAAATCCTTGAACAAAGTTTTGGAGTACTTTTGCATATAGGAATGGAATGACTTTTCAAATGACCCCATTTGTACTTTGTCGACATCGACATAATTAATGTTTTTCTTTTTTCGATAAATATCAATGTAACCGGCATTTATTGGTTTCTTAAAAAATCCCTGACGATAATAAAATGTCTTTTACCTATTGATTTCAGGAAGAATTGAGCACACTTGTAGTTATTTGCAAAATTCAGTTCACATAATGGAATATAACTTGGGACATTTTCTGATTTGGGATGTCTTATTAAGCATGAATGAGTATAAAGATAGTCCTATCCACCCATTCAAGGGTGCATGTCGTTGTAGGTATGGCACTTACAATACAGATCATTGGTCAGGAAAGTCCAAAGTATATAACTACAAAGATTCATAGAGTACTCAGATGTGATTTAAATGAGCTCAGAGAGCGCCCCCTTATCGACCCCTTTTAAATGCATTTTGCACCAAGTGTGGCAATTAAGAACTACAAGAGCCTTAGGTCAGGCCGCTTAAGTATCTCTCCACAAAGTTTCATAGATGACTCAAGATGATTAAATGAGCATTAGAGAGCGCCCCCATCGACCCTTCTTAAATGCATTTTGCACCGGTGTGGAATTAAGAACTACAGATCCTTAATCAGGACAGTCCTAAGTATATCTCCACAAAGTTTCATAGATGTACTAGATGTGATTTAAAGGAGCATTAGAGAGCGCCCCCTATCGACCCTTTCATTAAATGCATTTTGCACCAAGTGTGGCAATTAAGAACTACAATCCTTAATCAGCACAGTCCAAAGTATATATCTCCATTTTATCGATGTACTCAAGAGGTGATTTAAATGTAGGGACAAAAGCGCCCTCTATCGGGCCTTCTTAAATGCATTTGCACCAAAGCTTCATTAAGAATGTCATTCTGTTAATCACCACCTCACCCAAAACCATTTGACAACCAGTATGGTTGATTATATACTCAAAAAATGTGATTAAACTGATTGTGGGGTGGTACTGTGACTAGGCCCACTACCTTAGGCACCAATGCAGCACGTAAGAATTGCATCCAGGGTTCCCCTTGGCTGTCTACAGATAAAAACACTCAACATTTTGGACTACGAGAGGTGTTACAAATTGCTGCTAAGCTCCCAGACTAGGTTTGGAAGAGGCGGCTGATCGACTGGCAAAGGCGAATGGTGCAAGATGGTATGGGCACGTGCTGAGGAAGAGAGGAGCAGTTTTAAAAAAGGCTTTTGGTTGAGGTGGGTGGTTCGAGGAAGAGGGGCCGACCAAAGGGACATGGATGGAGCAAGTGGAGGAGGAGAATAGGAGGGTTGGGTTGAGGATGGGGGAATGCGTTGAATCGGGGAAGTGAAGGGGGAGTGGGCGATGATACGAATTGTGGTGAATCCGGCCAACCCCGGTTGCGGGGACAAAACCGGATTAAAACTGCTTTTTACTAACTACTACTATCTGTATTATAAGGCTATTATTGGGATATTGGCTCAGAACATTAGGCCAAAGATTGCCTCTCCCATTCCCACCATCACATCTTCCCTGATAACTGACAATCTTGCAATACCTTGATGCTGTTCTGCTTCAAGTACCCTAATTCTCTTGGCCACAGCTTCCTCCTATCTGAAGTTCTGTCTCGGATCTATCGTTTCATACTCTGGAGCATAGCACACATGAAGAGAGTGCCCCATCGAAAGACGTCATCTAATTTACGTTTCAACCCTGAACGAGCTGAGGAAAAGACGGTCCACCAGTTTACATGAGGCAACTTGGACATAAGAGGAAAGACTTATCAATTCAAACCTCTTGCAACCCCGAAATTGGAAGGAAAAAGGCAAGTCTCAGTACTTGTGCTTGTGGCAAAGGTATGTTAGCTATTTTGACCTAGATAGTGGGATTTTTCTTGAAACAGCGTAAACAGAGTAACCAGATTTCGGATCTGGATCTGCAATCATTTCCAACCAAAGCAGATTCCTGCCTCACGCTAGAGGTGGCAGAAGTTACATAATAGTCATCTGATTGTGTAAGCTTCTTTGATTTGATTGGAACCTGACTGAGGGGGAAAATTGATTTGTTATTTAACAAAAAAAAAAAAAATATTATAAGACTGAAACGAGAGATTTCAATACAGGTTTGCCCTAAAAATGAAATGTTCTTGATGGTGCCCTGATGTAAAAAGCGTTCCATAACAAATATCCCCAATGAAAGGATTTATGAGCTGAGAACGAACGTTTCTTGTACAGAATTGTGCAATTTCTAATTTATTAAATATACACGGTAAGAAATCTCTTGAGTGTCTAATATATTTGAAATTATATTATGGACACAATATTTGGGTGCCTGAATGAAATCTCTTGTTGCACCTTTAAAATCTCTCCAAGTTTTAACGCTGGCTCATTTATGACTGTGAAAAGTTGGCTGACTGGTTTGGTTGGTTGGTTGGTTAGTGGGTGATTGGATCCTCAACTATAATAGGTGCACCACATTATGTCCTTTGCAACACAATGCCAGATTCTCCTCAACTTACCGAAAAATGTGGCCAACCAAAACACAAGTACAATGCAAGCAACACTGAATCGTTCAATCTTACCAAGGCAGAACCAGCCATCATCCAACCCAAAAGCCACAGTTATATCAAGTAAACAAGTCACAGAGTTGGGGTTTCACCCTCCCTTATTAAACGATTCGTAAACTAGAACACAAATGCGTAATTTGCCCCAACCTCACTGAACTATGACCAAGGCACATGAATTCAGCCAGGTAATTATATTGACCACTCAAGGCTTGCAAAATAATCTCATTATTCACAACATAACACAACTTTTTGTCTGCTTAACTTGTTGAATGCAAAGCAAAATATCAGTCCATCACATCAGAGTTTCCATTTCAGACAACTTTGCCTCCTGAAATAATAGAGAAATAATTTTGGAAAATTGTGCCATTGGGTTATTATACCTTTACGGGCAGACAGACATTGAAGGACACTAGCCTTCCCACCATGCTTATACACAACGTGTTCAGCATGTGGCACGCAAAGATGTTTGAAAGGGCTTAGAGTCAGCCAACATCTTTCATGAAGCGTGAACCAACCATAATTTTTCTTTATCCCTTACATGGCAGCTGTAACTGTTGATACTGCATTCCAGTAGACATCAGTGAAGTCTACTTGTCAGGGAGTCGTCAGCAGCCCCTGTATTCCTGGATAGCCCCATACAATGAACACACATCCAGTCGTTCCTTGGTAAGCTTAAGGGCTGGGACCCCTTGAAACCAACAGATAGCGGGATCATTGTTGATGGTGTAAACTAAATGAAATATCATAAATTTGTTGGACTTATCCTTATCTACAAGGTCTCTTGCTCGTCAGGCTGGAGTATGAAAATGTGAGATTCAGCACGAAGATCGTAATTACCCAAGATGCATATTTTGGGACAAATTTCCACTTTAATACCAGTTTGCTATTGTGTTATTCAAACGGCAATTGTATAGAGACTGTGGAAGAGATTGAATGGCGAAATAATGGAAATCACAGAGAAAACAAAGCCAGTACCATTTGCATAAAAGATTTTACAGTGGTTGAGCTTAAGATAGGCTATTTACCCTCAGTTATTGAGTAATGGTAAAACACTAATTTGACCGTTGGACTCAACCACTGCATGCAGATATTAAGCAATACATAGAACATTTTTGAAGAGTGCCCCCCAATTTTTAAATTTTCTAGATTTTTAACAGAGGTGATTGGTAACTGGGGTAGTAAACTATATGGTTAAGCTTGAAAATGTCTATGTCTCGCAAACAACAATATTTGTAAAGGCGGTTCTAGAACCACAAAGGTCCCTCCCCGTCGCGATACTTAGATAAAGAACAAGAAGCAACAATTGTAAGATCTCAGGGAAGATTGTGATGGCCCACCAAGTTTCATCCTCCTCCCACTGTGATTTGACCTAGGATGGACCAATGACCTTCAAATGACCTTTAAAAGTGTCAGCACTCTGAATGTTGGACCACACCCACCCAAGTTTCACCTCCTACAAAATACTTGTGAATTTGACCTTAAATGACCCCACATGACCTTGTGAAAATGACCATTCAAATTTTTGGATTGAATGAGGACCACACGCACCAATTTTCACCATCATACCACATGTTAAGTGATTATGACCTTGACATGTATGAGCTGCATGACCTGAATGACCTTCAAAATTTTTGGTACTGAATGTTTTGACTCACACCCACCAATTTTC
>JAMKCH010036421.1:0-15002 GCA_023653785.1 Ophioderma brevispina
TGGTTCAGTCTTTTGGGTTGCCAGCCTTGTTTAGCATTCTTGGAAAATGTGAAAATAGAAAAATTTTGCATTTCACACTTTCTGGACCCCGTAGGCCTTCCAAATTTAAAATGTGGTCACATGATTTTTTCAAAATAGTGTTGCCAAATTGAAATAAAATTTTCATATTTTACTAAATTTTAGTGAATTTTAAGGGATTTTTGCGTGACTTTTCAAGATTATATAGCTACATGGAGAAATGTTGTGGCCCGGGGGGTTTGGTGTCAAATGAAAGAGCAGGGAAATAGAATACTATAAATGCAAATCCGGGGGTGCTACTCCTAACCATCTCTTGTTTATATTATGTTGGGGACATTTCAAGATGAATATCTCCCAAACGGAAGCTGTTGTGTTGAACCTCTATGGTGGTATCAAATGAAAGAGTGATAAGTATAGAATACTATAAATCAAACCGGGGGTGCTACTCCTAAACATCTCTTACTTGTGCCATGTGGGGGACTTTTCAAGATTAATATCTCCACAATGAAATGTTGTGACCCCAGGGTGGTGTCAATGAAAGAGTGATAGATATGAATACTATCAAAATGCAACCCGGGGGTGCTACTCCCTTAGAATCTAAGTTAAATGTCTCTTGTTGAGGACTTCTCATGATTTAATATCTCCACAATGGAAAATGTTGTGGACCCCTGGGGTGGTGTCAAATGAAAGAGCAGGAGTAAGAATACTATAAATGCAAAACCAGGGGTGGCTACTCCTAACATCCTTGACTTATGCTCGTGGGGGGTTTCAACTTGCAAATGCAATATCTCCACATGGAAAAATGTTGTGACCCCTAGGGTGGTGTCAAATGAACTAGTGGGAAGTAAAACTAGTTAAGAAATATTGAGTTTATGCTGGTTGCACAACTTTTTAGGGACACCCTAGACTCGCACAGTTGAACTCTGGTGTGCTGCTTTTTGTCTTACATTAAGCGCGAAAGCAGTCGAGACTTGTGTTCGAGAACCGCCTTTGTAACATATCACGAAAAAAAAAAAAACCATTTTGGATGTATTGCTGAAGAAGATAAAGTTGTGTGTTTTTTTTTTAATTGGACCATAATGTTACCCTTTTTGGCAAGTTGTTTCACTTGCATTGTGGACTAAAATGTTGAAGAATAATTAAACAATCCAATACCCCATAATACATTGTGTCAAATTATCAACTAATGCTGGTAAAATAGTGTAACAGCACATTTGTACATGCAGTTCCGGGGTCTCATCTATTGTTTTATGGGATATGATAAAATCGATTAAATATCTAATCTCATAGCTTAACACCTAATTTGTGGTTTTCTTAAGCTTTGCAGAACAATCACGTCATGAATCCAATATCCCATATACCATTGTGTGAAATTTCCCATAGTACACATGCATAATAGGCAGAAATAAACTATGTATACAATGTCCCCATATTGGTTGTTGGATATGGGGCACAACATGCATTATAATCATGTTTGTCCTTGCCCACTTAAGTGCTCTGCTCCATGGGGCTTCCCTGCCATGCATGGGCCTATACTATTTATTGTCATAATTGGAAATGTTTTTATTCTTGCTAACTAATATAGCCAATTAATATAATTTTGCTTATGCTGTGGACCAGAGTTAGTTAATCCAAAAAATGTTGTAATGAGAAAAATCAGTCCACCTTTGAATATTTAAACATGACATGTTTCATATAGTTTTTTATTCAGGTATATGGACTACTATGTACATGTAGATGGAATGTGGCTGTAAAGAATCGAGAAAGTGAGAGGGTGAGCCGGGCCACTCAACTTTTATTGGGTAAGGATTTGTGTGGCCGACTTCCAACTTAAGAGCTTGGGAACCAATTTGTCTTTTAATAGGGGCCCTTAGAATTAGAAAAAAAGGAGGAAACTAGGAGGCTTTTGAACTAAAATTTGCTCAAATCAGCGAAGAAAAATGGAAGTCATGCCGAAGTTAGATGGCGAGAGATGGTGGAGGGGAACTCTGGTGTTGGATGTGTGTTGCCCGCCTTTTGAATTTTTCTATTTATTATTTCTTAGGGACAGAACTGATTTTGTCTTTAAATTTAGGCCTTAGAAGTTGGATTTGGAGGAAATATGGCAAGATTGCACGACTTTAGAACTCATTCGGACTCAATTAAAGGTGCATTTCATGATTTCATCACTTCTGTTTTATTAATTGATCACTAGAAGCCTTAGAAAAGCTTATCTCAAATTTGAGCTCATCCCGATCCTTGGCGGCTTGCTTGTGTTTGATTAATTGCTCGTTTCCCACTGTCCCTAGGCTACTGTTCTGTAATTTCTGTCCGTTTACGACAGAAAATACCAAATTTGCGAATTTCTTACATATCGACTTGAATTTGCACTTAAATTGGGCACAAGGGGATTACTAAGGCTTAACGGTATCATATGGAATAAAAATCTGAATATTTTTTTAGGTAAGTCGGGGGGACTATGCTGTTGGATCACGAAATGCCCCTTTAGGCTTCTGAGGCAAACAATTCCCCAAAAGGGACCTCAAGAATTAAATTATGCTTTCAACGAGCTGGAAGTATTAGTAACTCAGTGCTGGAGTGTTGTAGAGGCATGGAATGGGTATTCTGCAAAGGAGAACCCTGGGGTGGTTTGGAAAGAAAACAAGGATAGGTGGGAGTTGACCTGGGGTAATTGGGAAGAGAATCGTGTTAATTCAGAAAAGATCATGTTGTCTGGAACGGAGACCCAGGAGTATTTGGGATTGGTCATATTTGGGTAGTTGTGAAAGGGCACCTGTGTTAGATGATAATTTTAGTTACTTGAGAAGGATGCTCGGTGTCAGCTGGGAAGGGGCTCAGAGACGATGAAAAGGGGATCTTGTGTTGTTGAGAAGGGACGTTGTGGCAGTTAGGACCTTAGCCTGGGATTCAATAAATGGACTTCAGTTTCAAAGGGGCCTTGGGGTATTTAACAGGGCCCTATAGGTAGGTGACAAAAGTTTACTACACTACAGGTGACGTCTGATAAGGTTCCGTAGAACCTAACAACCCCCGTCACTAATCGCGAAGCCGAGAACCGCGAATTCCTAGTTTTTATTCATTTATAAATGGCAATTTTTAAAATCCTGTTTGCTGGCATTAATTTTCTAACATTTGCTCAGGATCGCTTGAGGATGTATATAGGCCTAGGTAGTGGATAGATAAACCAAATCAGGTGTCAGAACTGGGTGCTCTTGGTGTTATTTTGTTTTGGTTTTTTGTGGGTGTCATAATAAATGAGACTGTTCCAACAGCATGAGCTGACCACAAACAGATGGTCCGATCAGGTGGAACTATGCCAGGTGCTTCTCAGAACAGTGGTGCATGTGGTATTCAATCATCATAAATGCTAGTTGTTTGATGTATAGTAGCTGTTCTTTGCTGTTATTAATGAGACCATAAATATTAGCCCCTCTGTACTGCTCTTCAATATAAGAGGGCACAATGTTGGTCCAGTGATAAAGCGCCCACCACCTCGCACGCCAGTGTTTCGCCCTGGAGTAAGGCGCTTTTACACAAAAAAAACCGCAATTACTCTCCTACCCAGGTGTATAAATGGTACCGGCATTATTCAATTTCGGGAAGGTAACAGGCTCGCTGTAGAGGGATGTGTAACGAGTCCGCCTACGCAACATTATTATGGTGGAGGTTTGGCCCAATCCTTCGAAAGAGAGATGGGCCACTCCGCCTGTTATACGGTCGTCCTTTACATTTTTTTTTAACTGTCTCTTTCAATACCTTCACATAATGATTCCAGTTCAGACAGTAGTGGAATCTAGTTGGGGTGGGACTGTTTCCTTGATTTATATGTTGGATTAAAATATTGCACAGGTCAAAATAAGTTGTTTGCCTTGGATGACAAGGTTGTAGATTTAATGTGATAGGGTTCACAAGTAGACATAGAGAAGCCAGGACAAATGGAAGACAGTTGAATGTTTTTAATCATTTGTTGTGGCCACAAAAGTGCTAAATACTGTTGAGATAGATCGTATAGGGTGGGGAAAATTTAACAAAAACATTTTTCTATAGATTATTAAAGAGTAGGTTGGCCTGTGTGCATGATTCTAGCAGAACCCATGGCTTAGTGAAACGCGAATAATACATGCGGAGAAGATCTATATAATACAGCCACTTGAAATTCTGCCGATGAGACTTAGTGTTCCAGTGGCGTAATGGGCTGGCCGCTCGGAGGGGGCAAATTTCCCAGTCTTGGGAAATTTTCCCTGGGCTCAGGGGGTCAAAAGGCCAATTTTTCCCGATCAGAGGGCTAACGGTTGTGATTTAGCATGACTTTTGCAAATTTTTTCCCGTCAAAGTCGTCGGGGGGAAACCTGCCCCCCCTGCCTCCCCCGCCTCCCCCCCACCTGTTACGCCACTGGTGTATCCACACAGCTTGTTTTGAAAGTCTCATTTATTTGACATACCAGAATAACACAAAAAATAATAACAGAAACACACTTTTGACAACTCATTTGATGACTTTTTCATTGCTGCACATTGATTTTCTTAAAAATTCTAGTTTACATGTCCCTCTCTATGGAAAACGGGCTAGAGGGTGCTATAACATCAATCATGACCTTATGTTCATGGTTCCTGCAGTAAGATATTTCTGATTTTTGTCGAGTAATAGCTCTTGCATGCTCTCCACCCTTATATCATTTGTCAAATGGTGTCGCCACTGTTAAAATTGCTCGAAATAAGAGATATGAATTTGCATGGGGTCAACGCTGTGTCCATGCAAGGTAACATTCCCTAGTGCAGTGGGAAACTTTCCACCGCAATGACGGTATGGACCGGTTCGACACCTGTAGTTTTTGTCTTTAACGTACTGCCAGTGTTAGTTGAGTCTTTATCATTTTTAATTTTCGCTAAAAAGGCCCTAATTATAGCCTTAGAATGCACAGTATGTATTTGTTATCTTATCTTACTACAAGTGTTTGGTGGTGTCTCAAGACTGCCTGATTTCTCCAGTAAAAAAAAAATATATTGAAATACTCATACTGCACTCTTTTATATGCACGCATTGCATATCATGATATGTCATCCACCTATCTTTAACAATTTAATTGGATTTCCCATAAGCTGGCTATGATGCTCCCGAACAAGAAGCTGCAGCAAATAAGAATAAAATATGAACGATATAATTTTTTTATAAGGTAGACAAGGATTGGCTACATTTCAGCCATTTAGTTTCATTCCCTTGGTAGGTTTAGGGTTAGGTTGTGTTGATAAGGAAAGTGAGGGGTTAGGGGCTAAGGTTTGGAAGAAACCCTAAGGTGAAATGGCAAAGCCTTCCGGATGTAGGGGGTTTAAGGATTAGTTGGAACAACGGGAGAAGCACGTATGACTGCAAAGATACGACTAATTCAATATCCAAAGCTGACTCAAGTTAGGTAACCAAAGTACACATATTCTTTACCAAATTTCGAATGGAGTGGGGGGTACAGGGGGGGGGGGGGGGGTGGGGGGGGGGGGTGGGGCTAAGAGATGAATCTAATTTTTTTCAGCTTGTTGTTGCACAGCATGATAAAAAGTTGGTGGTCTAATTTTTTCTGGGTAATTTATTAAAGATTCCAACTCAGGAACATTTCCTGCCTTGCATACAACCAAAATGATTGATCCTTTTTTGTGTCGCCTGCCTTAAGGCAGGAAGACACTAGGTATGTATCTTGCCAATGTTTGGTCACTGTTGTTATGAAAAGGGTTAACATTTGCTTGTATATCTGCATACTTCAATGGATTTAAACCAACACTTGAGTCATAGGCACAAATGGGATCACCTCATTTGGTGTGAGGTCAAAGTCCACATACCAGCTAAAGGTCATGTCAAGTTGTAAGTAGGCTGAAAAAGTGAAATTGACCTCGATTGAAAGTTGAAGTCCACTTGGACCAAACTTGGTTTAGTGGATATATATGCAAACCCTCTTCTGTTTATGATGTCAAAGGTCACATATCAAGGTCAAGGTCATATGAGGCCTATCATTCACAAACTGTAATGGCAGCGACCCTAGCAGTCCGAGACCGCCTGTATTTTGAATGTAATCGTCTCTTAACTTGGGTACACACACCGTGTCTTACAGAATTACAGTAGTGAGAGAATTCAAAGTGCACATTGTTGTTTATTTAGTCATTATGCAGACCGCAGTTGTTATCAAAATCTGATAAGAGGTAATCATTGATCTTTACCGCCTACCATTTTTTCTCTAAAATATCATAGGCATTTGCAAACTTTTTTTTAAAGGCTCTTCGAACAATTTTGGGGTGCACCCCTAATACCCCATTAGCCTAACCCTAAGCCGAACCCCTGAACTCTAATCCTAAGACTATCACTAACCATATCTCTACTAAATTTGGAATCCTAATCTCTAATAATTCATTGCCATAAATTGACATTGTTTGATAATGAGGTGTTGGTTTTATAATGAAACACAAGTGTGATTGAAAAAAATGAAAAACGTAAAAAAAATAAAAAAAATAAAAAAAATCATAGATTTTTTTAAATAATTATTGTGTGTATTCCTGTCACCTTTGAATGTCAAGTAGAAATTGCACAACTCTGTAGTGTACTAACAGTCAAAGTTGACAAACTCTCCATTTACACTTGTTTTTTTCATTAAGTACGCCCTGAAAATGTTCTTGCCATTTGGTGGATGGAAATATTTCCTAAAAACATTTGCTGCAACATGTGAGCCTCTGTTATCCTGCTTTCTAGAGCATATATATAGCATAGTGCATGTAACCTATAAAATCTCACATTTACAATTAAAGATGTACGGTTGATGTACCTTTTGAGTTTCTTAAACACAGAAACTGAGTATGTCCTGAAAATTGCTTCTATTTATCTGACCTCTCTAATCCCCTCATTTTCATTGCTTTGAAATTGTATTATTCTTATCTAAATTCCAAAAAATCTATAAACGCTTTTATCAAAATACCTCACCAAATTTTGTGTCTATAATGACAAATTGAGCCATAATGCATGTGACATAATCCAGGGAACACATGAATGACAACTGGAACATGGATTGATGTTTTGCTGCAAATGGAAAGTTGGTTTTTGATGCCTCTCTGTGGATATCTGATTTTTATTTTTTTTTATTGATTTTTTCCCCTGTAGCCATTTTTATATAACCCTAAGGGTTTTGAAAATTGGGGGGAAAAAAAATGGTGGGGGGTTTTTTTTTTTTTTATCACAAAGCGATGCGCTACATGGACACAAAAAAACAAAAAATTCTTTTTTAATTGGATCTTAGACGACTTTTTTTTCGGCCACTTGACATAACAGAGCTCAATTTTTTATTCTTGACCAGTTTTTAAAAAATATTTAAAAACTCTTGAAACCTTAAAAAAAAATATGTGTACAATGTGATTTTTCACTTATGCGAATGGGAAGCTGAGACATTTCTTTCTTTCTTGAAATTCTTGACCTAAGAAACTTAGAGATATTCTATGGATTTTGTTTCTTTTGTGGTAATGCTAGTTATGCATATTCCTTCAGTGGCCCTGAAAATTTTACTTCTCTGAACATGCCTTGCACATATGCTTAGTTGCGCCATGGCAGGAAATAGACTATTTTGCGCGAAAGGAAGCGAGAAAAGCAAAAATCCCCGAAATGCATCTCATTCGGTGCCCATTTCCATCCGGGAACTTGTACCAGCGGTCATTGTTTACAAAAAAGTTGTTGTTCGTCGCGTTGCCTAACAGTGCCTAAAATTTACATACAAGTACCTATTTTCACGTGAAGTTTCTTACAAAATGTAGAAGAATATCTATGGAACAAAAACAAATCGAGGCACTGTGTTGAAAATTCACACAAAAACGTGATATTTTCGATCGTACTGTGGCCCTACTTGTCACCTGACAGCGATTAAACAACTATAGTGCAACGCACAGATAGGTTAAGTTTCTGGTATTTTCGTTACGCTCCTACCGTAGGTTTTTTATTAGCCGACTTGAGGCTGGTAAAGTTCCAGTATGGAAATGGGCACGAATGAGAGCCATTTTCGGGGATTCGCGCAATATCTATTTGCCCCATTGCTCTGTTCTGTCGGCACTTTTGTATATACATAAGACTCGCTTACTTGTGTCTCTGATTATGAACTCATCTGTGGTAATGGCTCTATCCAAAGATAGGCAACCTAGTGAATGAATCTTTTCTGGGGATCATCCAGGTTGCGTACTGTTGGCAATAAATGCTGGCATGTCGGACCATGTGACCGAAGAGACTGTTTGATTGTTTTTGCTATGTGCATAGGGCAGTGCGCAGGTATGGCAATTTATTATTAAAACTCAATTAATATGGATTAACATGGAATTCTGTCTTCCTTGAAGAAAAAAAGCTAAATGTAAATAATAGATCAGCAAAAAATAAATAAACTGATTGATCAGTACTCCAGACTTCATTAGAAATGGTTGCCTAAAGGATAACGTCTGTAACAGTGTTGAAGGTTATGCTTTTTTATATGCACATAGCACAGATCCTTTTGAAAGTGGTTGTTGTAGAATAAAACACAGAAACAATTCTAACTACATCTATAAACAATCGAAGTTATTTACACATGATTAAATTGACTGGGAAATGTGGGGTATGAGGGATGGGTGGTTTTAAGGCATTGATAAGCTATTTTAAGCTTGCGATTTGTTTTTCTCTTTCAGTATTTATTGGCATCATTTACAAAATACAAGCAGCAATTACAAAATCACTTTGTAATAACCAAAAAAAATCAGCAAACATTCCATACAAAATAAATCACGACAGGTGTTCAGACACAATATAACTAGAATGAACAAAAAGAGTGCAGTATGCACGACACTTAAAAGTAAATTAAAATCAAACCTCCATTTCTAAAAAATACTTAAAGTTTCCCCTTTTAGACATAGCAACGAAATGAAATTCCTTACCAGATTTCTTATATGCATTTTTATTGTTTTCTCAGGCTGCTGTTTTGAATGTTTTCCACTTTAAATTTTATATCTTCAAAATAATTTAGATTTGATCCTTGATTTAATATTGATTTGTTAATATTAAATTTGCTTATTTGCAATCATAATAAAATGTGTTTCTAAAATATTAAAAAATTAAAAACTGTGGTCTAATTCAAGACTAATTGCTGATATCTCCAAATGAATTTTATGATATGTCATGGGTGCCACAAGGATTTCTCACACGATTTATCATAAGAATAAAAATCATCAAAATAAGATTCTTGCATGTTTGTAACAGATTTATGTACCCTACATACCCTACAGTTCTAAAACCAAAAGACTATATATTAAGGATAAAATAGGAATATTTGTCATAAGCGTCCGTAGGACACTTACTACAACACAGTACTTTAATGGAGAGTCATATCTTTGAACACTGCAGCTGTTTTTTCGTCCTTTCTGGTCAATTTGTCAGTTGCAAAAAATAACTTTACATTTTTTTTTTTTTTTTTTAATTCTTTACTTTTAAGCTGTCCTGCAAATTTGAAAGTATTTTGGACGTTTCGGGTGGATTCACTGATAGGGTCTGTAAAACATAATAATTGGGCTATGCACTAAAATATTATCCTTAGCAGTACTGGAACTTGTTTTTTGAGGGGGCATTGGTTCACAGGGTGTCAAGGATACTGAGTTTTTTGCAGTTTTTGTCTAATGACGCCCACAAATCAGTTCCCTGGGGCTAAATAGCATATTTTAGTTATACTTCCCTACATAGAGCATGTTTCTTGAAGCTTCATCGATAGGTTACTGGTCACATCAGGACTGATTCATCTTAAGAATAGCAATCGATCTTCAGGAGAGGCCATGCAAAATGTTGTCTTAATCATTCCACGTAAAAGGCTATCGATTTTCCCGGATAAAGCATGCAACCTCTCAGAATGACTCGAATCATCAAAAATCACACTATAATTAAGCTGATATATATCTGCATTGCTTTATAAAATACCAAATCCCTGCATTTAGTACCTGTAGTTACTTATGATTCAAAGGAATAACGCACTATATTTTTAAAGAGATGTGCTTATATGAAATCCCAGTGTGTCATAATCCTTAAAGTCCACTCATCCACCACACCCAAAAATTAAATTATGATTATATATCAATAGAAAGCTTTTGATATAATAAAACTAGAAACATAATTTTTTTTATTTCCCAAATGCTACAGGTAAGTCACAATTACACTGAAAGATTATTTTCCCAGACCCCCCTATAAAACAAAAAAAATGAAATTCCTCAATTTGGGCGCGATGCCTGTGACTCATTACGTACAGGTCATAATCTGTCGGGGATCATACTAACTAAACGCACGCACAACTTGTTCCGGAAATCCTTTTCGTAATCTTTCATCTTCAACCGAATAAGAAAGTACAGCCCGAGTCCAAATATGCAGATGAAGAATCCGAATTGGGATATTCCTCGTCGGCAATATCCCGGGATAAGCGAAGAGCTAGCTGGGGTTATTTCCCAGTGATGAAATACCCCGGCTAGGACAACGAAGGTGATACGTACCGGGATACCGGAGGGAGTGATGCATACACAGCGGTAGTGCCAAGCTTTTGAACCAGTTTGTTGAAAAAGAAATACCAACATAATTTTTATTGAGAGGTAATTAATTTGAGCGGTATTACAATCTTAAAGGAAATATGTCAAGATTTTTTGTCAAGCTCAGTTTGACTTACATTCATAAAATATATGTACATACATCACGAATTCCCCGAAAAAAGAATACAATTTGATGTAAAATTAACAAAATAGAGGCATTTAAATTTTTTGCTTTTTGACATACAGAAGAAAACGGGCGGTTTTTCGCCACGGCTTCATTGATTAAAAGCGCCCCACTCGTGACGTCAAAGTGATACCAAAACTCGTGTTGACTCAATTGTTATTGCTGACTGTAATATTTATGGATTAATGAAAGTAATAAATAAAAATTAGAAAAAAGTTACAGAATACATATTTGGTTTCAGTTTGTTGTGTTTATATATTATTGAAGTGGCAACACTGAGATATGAATGAGTCACGGAACGTAAAGTAACGACGTAAATTTGGATTGGTCATCACTTTTTACGTCACCATTTGCCCTTCGATGTGATTTGTCTGATCGTTTTCGCGTAAGCTATTGGGCGGGAAATTAAAAGTGCAAAATACCAACAACTGTGGACAATTTTCAACTTTATTTTGATTATATGTAATCTCCGTTACTTAAGCTTTCCATCCATCCAAATTTTCACAAATATCAGAATCATGACATATTTTCCTTAATAGTACATATTCATTGTTTATTGTGCGAGATTAAACTTTATATGACTTGTAATTAAGCGAGCAATCGTGAACTAATGACAGCATGAAATCGAATCAAAAAAGTGCCGCTACACGTAATTCTAGGCATGGCCCAAATCTATTTCGTTTGATGACTCCTGCGTGTTTTTGAATTCCTGTTTTATTTTGGGCTGTGACTAGAATACCTTTTAGGTATTCTAGTCTCAAGTTTGGGGCTGAATCGCTTCTCGCTGATTGATATAGGGGGATGCGCTTACTGTTCAAAAACCTGACATGTCACGGCTCCTGTAAATTTTTCCGGGCATCACTTTGACCAAATATAAGGCAGATTTATAAGTTTAAAACTTTATGTCTCATTTTGAACATTGACATATGCTCATTTTCTCTCGGACTTTTTTTGCACTCAGAGGATTTGTTGTACATCCATCCGCAAGGTATGTTTTACATTTAGAGCTTTATTAACAAAGCGAAATAGATTTTAAACCTCACCCCTCAAAAATACTACGCAATTATGTGTGTACCCTCTGCCTGTCACATTCACTCCGTTTGTTCTGCACAACAGATAATACCCCGTACGTAGCTCACCTCTCTTGTGGGTGGTCTTACCGTGCATCACTCGTGTTTTTTCTCTCAGGTCCTTAGGGGTTGTAAATTACAATTCCAGCTTTTCAGACCAATCATTTATTATAACAAGAATCTTGGCCCATGGAACTGATGTGCAGAAAATTGTTGAAATGAAAGTATTAGCACAAACACTGACCTTTAATCAGGGTAATCCCACACTGGGTGTTCTGTTATCAGCTCATTCAGCAGCTTCTACAGGCCGCGTTTTACCCATATACTAAATTTGCCGTTCAATCTATGATACAACCTCCAACATATCATGTAGCAGTATTTTCTGCGTACCTCGTTTCTTCCTTTCCCCCGTTTTGATGATTTATCTATGACTTTGTAGGTCTAAATGTGTCAATCAATTATAAAAAACGTTGGTGAATACTGAATTATCGTTTGCTATAGGCCATCAAAGCAAGCCATGCCAGGCAGAGAGAAATACGAATGCGCAGCAACTGACTAGTTCATGACCCGCCACCGGTCAAATAAACTATAATTCATTTGATAAGCAGACATCTACAAACATTCATACACATTAAACATGTATTTGCAACCATCTTAAGTGTACAAAAGAAATCATGAAGGCACAGAAATAACTTTTCAGAGGTTTTTGTGTGCATGTTTGCCACCCATGAATCACCTCACACCACTCAAGTCCACTACGGCCCTGTCCGCGGGTCCCACACCTCCCTTGTAAGTCTATAGGTGTTTTTCACAAATTAATCCCCATAGAACATAGCACCAATTACCACAACTGTCCCGTCTTCCGTCTCTTCGTATTGCAAATACAATGTTAATACATACAGAATGGCCGGCATTTGTTTGTAACAATGACTCGAGATGTACTTGTTTACATTTTTGCACTGGATTACGTGATCGTGATCCGAATGACCGTCATGCATTATAATAAGGCAATTGGGCGCTTGTTGGGTGTATTGAAAATACAGGCCAAATACATAACATCTTGAAAGTTTTTAACACCCAAAGCTTTATAAAGACAGATAAAATCGAAACTTTAATTCGGTTCATTGCGCCTACGGTCACCACTTTCTTTTGAGATGTAATCCTAATTTCATGGTGTGTGGACTTTAAGGACTAATTTTTGGTTGATATGGCTCAATTTAATACAAATAGATTTCAAAAAGTGGCTTTTAACTGTATTTTGCTCTAAGACATCAGACACTAGGCTCAATTACAATTTCAAAGCCATCGCTCCAAAATAAAAGTGCTTTTTACAGTCCACATCTACATATTAAAAAAAGCATAAGACAATTCCATCTACATATTTTGAGACTTCAGCACTGTCTGTAGAATAGTTAACAGCTGCTCAGCTTGCTGGCTAATTTTCATTGTACATTTGAAATGAAACAGTCATTGTTGAATAATGTAGAAGGTATCAACTCACTAATGCAATGGGAAATCTGAACGCATATGGATTACAATCCAGTAGAAGTGAATTGTCACTCTAGTTCTAAGTGAATTTCATTCCAAACTAAGAAATTATTTTAAAACCAGTAAACTGTCACTTCCATTGGCATTATATTTCATTTGAAGTAGTCTTTAGTTCATATGCACTATAAATTTTGTTCTAATCTTTTTGGAGTTGTAGATGTGCAGAGAGTTAGATGTTCACAGTCTTTATCTGTGTGTGTGTAATTAAAATTGGAAGAAATTGTGCACACACACATGAAATCACCACTAATGGATTGTGGTGAGATGGGTATGGTGATTTGTCAACACTAGCCTAGCAGGTTTTGGTGCAAGCCCAAGTTTTGAATGACCACATTGGTAACATTTTGGAGAGATTGGTGATAGGCTCAATTTTAATACAAATAGATTCAAAAAGTGGCTTTTATGTATTTTGCTCTAAGACATCAGACACTAGGCTGGCTACAATACAATTTCAATTCAAAGCCATCGCTTTCCAAAGAAAAGTGGCTTTTTACAGTCCACATCTACCGATTAAAAAGCATAACAAATTCCATCTCAAATATGTTGAGACTTCGAGCACTGCTCCTGTAAATAGTTACAGCTGCTGGCTAAATTTCATTGTAAACTTTGAATGAACAGTCATTGTTGATTAAGTGTATAAGGTATTCACCTCTAAAGGCAAATGAGTGAAAATCTGCAACATATGGATTACATAAGTAGAGTGATTGTCACTCTAGTTCACTAAAGTGAATTTCAAACTAAGAAATTCATTTAAAACAAGTAAACTGTCACTCCATTGCATTATATTCATTTGAAAGTATCTCTTTATTCATATCACTATCAATTTGTTTCTAAGCTTATAACAACATAAAAATTAAAGAAAATCACTACTCCTTTGCTCATTTCAATTACACACCATTGTTTATAGGACTATAGCTATAATAAATTGGTATATTCTTTTGTTTTTATGATATCTTTATTCATCCATGAAACTTAAACCCAGAAACCTCTTCTCCCAGTAAGTATCGATTTTTTGGAGTTGTAGATGTGGCACGAGTTAATTGTTCACAAGTTTATATGTGTTGGGTGGTATAATGAAATTGGGAAGAAATTGTTGCACACACACAGAAATCACCAATATGGATGTGGGTGGATATGGGTATGTGTGATTTGTCACACCTAAGCCCCTACCGGTTTTGGTGCAAGCCCAATTTTTGAATGACCACATTGGTAACATTTTCAATTTGGGAGAGATTGGTGATATGTGCTCTGGGTGCGTGTTTTGTTGGGGTAACGTAAAATGGTATACGAGAGTAAGGTATTTTGGGTTTTTTTGCATGTTATGGTAGCATGTTTGAGGTGTGTGGTTGGGTTCTTGGTAGAAATGGTTTTATTAAAGGGGTCTGTTTATCACAGCTGTTTTGAAGTCTCACTTATTATAACCTTATTGAACCAAAACATATCAATGGCGACACAAATTCAATTAATATTTTTATAAATGGTTTTTTTTACTTTTTTTATTTTTTGAAATTTCATTGTGGGCAATCTTGTTTTCTTAAAAATCTAGTGTGAATGTCCTGTCTATGGAGAAAAGACATATATAGGGCACCATAATATACAAATCATACCTTTGTAGGCCTATTGGGCAAGATTCCCGC